>JAIWWG010000047.1:0-270496 GCA_025435555.1 Chytriomyces cf. hyalinus JEL632 | reverse complement strand
TATCCACCTCCATGGAAGTTTCTTCTTCTGAAGGATTGATCTCATGATTGTTGGCTGTGTTATTAGCTGTGGTCTGGTCTGGAAGGGTTCCAGTAGCTTGAGTAGCAGCAGAGATAGCAGCTTGTGTAGCCAGTTTCATGACAATATCATGTTGCTGCTGGTACATATCTTCCAACTTCTTGGCAGTGGCAGTATGTCTTGTATCAAACTGAGTGGTAGTCTCAGGTTCCACAGGTCTGGAAGTGATAGGATGGAAGAGTACTGTAGTTCCTCTTTTCTCCTTGGAGATGTACAGTTCTTCACCAGAACCAAACTTTTGCTCAGCAACTAAGAGATACTGTCTCAGCCAGCTGGTAAACTCTCCAGCATCAGCATATGCAGGGAGCTTAGTGAGTTCAGACTTTGAAGCTGTTCCAGAGGTGCTGGAATGTCCAGTTGACTTGACCATTACAGTAGCTCCTGCCTTGACCATGGTAAAGGTAGCTACTTGGGTAGCATCTATGCTAGCAGGGCCAGCAGAGGGAGAAAGTGCTGCCTTACTGTGGTAAGTAGTGGCAGGCTTTGTAGGGACCAGCTGCTTCTTGGAAGGGCCTCCTTCAGCAGGATCCTCAGCTTGGTGTCCACTTGGGGCAGGAAGACCACTGGTAGCAGGACCACTTGGAGCTTGAGGACCACTTGGGGAACAGGGGCCTGAGAGACAGAGGGTAGTTGACACAGCTTCACTGAGACTGGCCATGGCAGCTTGATCCTTGGTAGAACTTGACATTGTATACTGCGATACAGTCATAAAGATGATTCGGAAGCAGTACCCAAATCGCGAATTGGTGCTGTCATACGATGTCATATGCAAAGAAGTGGCACATTTGCAGCAACCATATATGTGCCAATCTCAAATCGAACCGCCTTACATCGCAGTCCTTCCATCTATGCACGCTCAAGCCCATTCTAAAGACTGTCAAATCAAGTTCAGCCTGTGAATTCTTGTGGGGCTTGGAACAAAATTGAATGGAGAGGGAGTGGAGCGAGAGAACTCGAGACTGGCAAAAAGTATTGGGCTGACAGTTGGAGAAACTGAAGGCAATCGGGAGTTGGATATTGCCCTCATTGTTGAAGACTACAATTCCTCAAAGGTGCGGTCTGCCCTGAAAGTCATTCGGCGTAAACTGGATCTAGCATATGCTGATTTGGCTTGGGTTGAAAGCCACATCAAAGAACCAAAAGACGTAGGCAGCTATTTAAACTTCATTAATGAAAATAGTGCTTGGCGAACAAATATGCTCAAAGATCATCGCAATCGAAGAGTTGGTGTCTCATCAGTTGAGGAAGAAATGTATTTACTTCGCGAACAAGCAGATGAACGAGGTTGCGCAATTGCGCGAACAAAGCGAATTCTTCAGAGTCATGTGGGCACAAACATTGCATCGAAACTTCGCCGTCATGTCCAATCCCAGTACAGTCAGCTGCGAGGAATTTTGGCAGAAGTACTGGCGAGGCATTGAAGATGTTTATCACTGGCAGCATGCACTGAGCAACTTCATCAAGTTCTACGAAATGCGCATTGATAATCAGAACGGTCAATGGATACGGGAACTGAAGGCTGTTGATATCTGTGACAGTCCATTGTTATGTAAGGAAGCATTCAAAGTGATTCTGACAAGGAAATTGAAGGAGGAGTTTTCATTTCTTGAACGAGGTCGGGACCTGGCTCGCCACTATACTGAAAGCCGGCAGCCATATGTGATTGCGCATTTAGATCAGGTTCATGAGGGATTCAAACTTAAGATTCACCGTTACATTTTCAAATGAAGATTCGAAAATATAGGACAGTGGCACGAAACCATGTGGATTGATTTCTCAAAGAGAGCAAGACAAAATGGTTTGTATTTGCTAGTGCCTTAACCTTGCTGTATAAATCTTGAATCAAAACCGTTGAGTTTGAATCTGGCAACAATGGGTAGAAGCAACGCTGCCTGATCAAGCATAATCACCCATGAACAATCACGCATGGTTATGTATTATGCACATACCTCCAGAGATCTGCTATAAAAAGCATTTGGAATGGGTTTGGCCTGCTTTCAGCAGTCTTTGTAGTTTTGAAACGCATCTTCACGTTCATTCTTGGCTGCAGTTAACAAGCATGGCAGCATTCAGCATGCACGGTACTTTAAAATACAGTGAGGGGTACACAAAGAAACTGCATGTTAATTGATGTCTTAGACACGTAATGAAATTATTTCCTGTGTTGTACTTGGCTCAGCTGTCCACTTGTGTGCCCCATTTTTGAAAGCGCCCCATTTTTGAAAGCGCCCCATTTTAAAACACCAAAATAAAAGTTAGCCACTGCTCTCAGCAACACCCACGCTCCCTGTGCTGCCAGTGTGCAGCACCACCCCCCCCCCCCCCCCCCCCCCCAGGACCTTCCCCTGCAACTTATCATGCAATGTGTGCTTCCAGAGGGAGTTGGGAATTCTGTACATTCACAGCTCCAAATCTAGTTACCTGCTAAACAACCCCTCATTACAGACACCCTGCTGATTTATGTGTTGTGTTGCTGTACCTGCTGCCATGTGTGCTGCTGCTGTGCATGTTCTGCGTATGTCTATCTTGCTTGATCCTAACAGCAGACTTACGTTACTGTTCCAGATTTACCTGTCGATGTCAATCAGAGCAGCCATTCACACGTCACTCAGAATGGAAATCAGAACAAGCCTACTCAGTTGCCAGCAATGCCTGCAATCTGTTCAATCAACAGCTGCCACATTGTGCCAAAAACACGTTGCAGCATCCCATCTTCATGCGCATTAGTCACAGCCTCACTCCAAACACAAGCGTGCTGCTGGATTTCATCGAAACAAACACTCAAGCACTTCTGTCATGAACAAGCAAAATGGTGCACTGAAACACATCACCAACATGGACGGCATGGACAAAAGCAATTCATATTTATGCAGCACTGATAACAGTGCCAGAGATTTGATTATGTGTCTGCCATCTGATGCAGATTGCACAGCAATTCCAAGAATGCATCCTGCCAATAGGCCTGATTTGGCTGATTTCAAGTTTGGTACGTTGCTGTGGAATGCAACATAAGAAGAAGGTATTTCACCTGAGAAAGGCGCAATTTCTTTATTACCTAACTCATCTGTTGACTGCAGATGGTTTCTTGGCATTCAGTTTCCATTCACTTCCTCATCAAGCAGTGTTGAGAGTGCCTCAAGATCACTTTCATCCATTGAAGATTGATGCGCCTTTTCAGCTCCATCATACGCCGGAATTTCAAAGCTGGTTGAAGTTAAACTTCTTGTTTGGTTTTGATTTCTTGGGCTTTTATGATATTTATTATCTTAAGGTGAATCACAACACATCAAAACAGCTCTCCTTATATACATTTTTGGCTCCCATAAAATCTAATTAGGCTTTCTTCAATTTCACTTCTCAGCCACCTTTTTTTCCATTTCATTTGTCATAATTGAGATTTTCAGTCAGAAAAGTCATTATGGATGTGAAATCACTCATTTGTCATTTTCCAGTTTGAAATTGCTGAAAAAGTGAGTCATTGCTCACAAATCAGTTTTCAGGCTGATTCATTAATCAGAACTGGGCTGACAGCAAAGGCTTGTCAATTATAATCAATATCCCCACAGTGGGTAAGGTTATTGATTAATTGCTTGACTGGCTTGACATATTAGTCATACAAAAGTGGTAATAGAATACTTGTCTAAGGTGATTTCTATTTCCTCTTCTTCTGCTTATTTCCCTATAAAGATCAGAAGATAGCTGCATGAAGTTGGCAGCAGTGTGGGTTGAACCAGTGACCTGCAGGTCTGTGGTCGCGAACCTTAACAGCTATGCCAGAATCATATAAATTCTAAACATTTGCTTTCCAACCATGTTTATGCTTGATCAGAGCAAGAATAGTTGAAATCATGTAGTGGAATAAGCTATCGCCATCTACAAGTCTGCACCCTTTATAGAACATGAGGATTCGTTTATTCATTCCTTGTTATCTACTAGACGTTTACCCTACTCAATGTCATAATTCATGCCCATTTGTATTGAGGTTGGTGGAATGGTGAGGTGCAGGACTCTTCTTTATCTGCAGTAGAGAATAAGAGATGAATTGGGGAGAATTAACCTTTATTGAAGTAAACAGTGCTCCATCACTTGAGACTGATATTCAACACTTCTGCTAGATCCAATGACTGCATGCAATGCCGAATCCAGTTCACCTGCTGTTAAACTTGATCCTAACAATTGCACAGATATGAGTCATCAATCTTCAATTAAAACAGATTCTTCATCACCATTTTCACTTGCAGGTGTCACACTGTCAATGTCCTCAAAACCTGCCACAACGTCAGCAGTTTCCACAAATGACACTGAATTTCGCTCCAGTATGCCAAGCTCTTTCTCATTGAAGCTTCCTGTCCTAGTCACAGCACTTGGCCAGTCTATTTGTAGTTGTTTGCTTGTGAGTGTGGTTTTGCAATCAAAGATTTTTTGAACGCACTTATCATTCGAACTCCCTTAATTTTTCCTTGCTGCAGGTCAATGATTGGTACTTTCTTTGCACCAGGTTTGAGCACTTGATATTTTCTGAGCAAATCTCTTTGGAATGTTGCACGTCATGCTCCACCGACAGGTTTCGAGCGAGTAAGTATCTTACCATTGGACTCCATTGTGTGTTTTAAATCCAAATATGCAAACACCCTTGCTGGCTGGTGGTTTATATCTGCTCTTGCTGACTGTCTCATTGTTTGTTCAGCAAAGTCTCCTAGAGCCAAAGTGCTAATGCGGCGACTATTGTCGACTTCAAATGGCAGCCTTGATATGCCAGCCAATATGCGATCCACCATTCTTCACTAAATGTATAACATTTACAAATGTAATAAAGCTGCAATGATCAACCAACCAAAGTTCTTTATGCCCGCAACCATTACCAAGTAAGATTTTCGCTGCATCTCCAGTATTGCCTCAGTGCTTGTCAAGACTGATTTTTCCTCACTTGCTGACTTTGCCGCAGCTTCAAACTCATTTCGCTCTTCTTGACTCAAAGCAGCCCATTTACTGACAACCTGATCTCCGGAGTGTGAGGTAACCATTTGAAAATCTTTCATCTGAACCAGTTCAGCCTGACTGTCCTCCCTTCTCCTTTGTTTATTTATATCTGCGTGAACTGTTGTTACTGCTGTCGCAATATATGGTACAGCCAGCTGTCTTACCTTCAAGTTTCTTCCCAAGCTGGTGCAAAAACAGATTGTAACCTGACGAGTTTTCTAAAGCAGTAATGCGCAGTTTTCAAGGCTTCTGAACCACAAGCTCATCGAGTTCATGCAAGGGATTCTCGTCAGTTTGCTGACCAGGCTCATCGCGAGCAAGTTCTTCTGGTCCTGTTCTAGGCTTGGCAGTGCTCTTTCCCTTCTGCTGCCGATAGTTGCGAATGTAATTCTAAAATGAAAGCTTGTTGAGAACAACTGCATGCCCTCAACTGGGCCTTCCTGTATTGAAATAGATGAAGATTGCAAATACCGTCATTGTTACAGCATCACATTGCAGCTCCCGGCTCAAGAAATCAATTCTTTTGAGGCAGCTTTTTTGATTCACCAGTCCTGCATTGTCAACTTCATGTGCCACTCGACTTTTCTGTTCCTGTGTCAATGGCATCTGAGGTATTTACAGAGTAACTTTTTTTGGTCAACCTGCTTGCTTTGGCTGGCCCATGTCACGCGTCCATTCTAAGTCCTTTTTCTTAAAACATTGTGCAGGTCACCAAGCAACTGATATCAATCATTTTATTCAGCACAAGAAACTCTGATTTTTCTCAACCCCTTTTGTCAGACTAGGTGGCATTGTCACAGGGTGATCTCTTGCCCCTGAATAAAATAACAATGAACAATAAATAAAACAAAAGCAAAAGGAAAGAAAGAAAAGAACTAACAACTAGCAAGGAAGAAGAATAAACCCTGTGAATAACAGTCATTACTTCACAATAGCATTACAAGTCTTTGATTTTGGCCTGATTACAAACCGATGTTGTATGTGGTTGGTACTCTTCTTCTCTATACTGCTTTTCCCAGCAAGTATTCATCTTCTGATAGCATCATAGTTCCCTTGTCCTGCCTGCTACACCACAAGGGCATTCCCTTTTTCTTGGGCAATACCAGCCAAAGCTGCCAAACACACATTTTTTCTCAAGATTTGAGATTCTCTCACATTGCTGTTGCATTGAAAACAAGATTTTGTGGGCTTGCCAGTCAGTCCCACAAGCACCTGACTGGGTTTGGTTTTTTGGCACCTTGTGCAAAATTTGGCAAAAACAGAAAGGGAAAGATCAATTCTATTAGAACACTCAGGAAAAAAACTTTGTTGGAAATGTCCTTGGCCATCACCAACAACAACAAGCATCCATTTGAGTCTTTGGAGGCAAACATAGCAAAGCGTCTCAAGCAGTTGGCCTGCTGCCCGACTCTGGAGTGCAGGTCTAATGTGCTCAAAAGCAAGGGAGCAATACCAACTAATACAGATTCAGGTACGTCCAGCCTGTTATTCATGGGGTTTATTCTTCTTTGGGCTAGGTTGTTAGCTCTTCTCTTTCTTTCTTTCCTCTTTCTTTTCTTTTGTTTATTTTACTGTTTGTTGTTATTTTACTTTATGGGCAAGAGATTGCCCTGAGACATTGTAATAAATTTAGAAGTACATTAAAATCAATCAACTAGGGAAGGTGGCTCTGAACTAGACGCGACATAGATCAAATACCTGTATGAGTACAAAACTGTGGCATGTTCCTCTAGGAGGATCCAAATGTGTTGTAGTCCCAGCAGCATTAACAGGGTCTTAGCAGTCAACACATGGAAGTGCTCTGAATCATTCCTCTAAGGAGGTGGTATTAATGGTCAGCATCCAAAGGTGAAAGCTAGAGGCCATGTGAGTTCGATATTCGCTGTAGAGAGGTTTGAGGTATTGTGCTACTTTTCCTGTTTGTCATGAGCAGAAGTTATCCCATTCATGTCCCCTGTGGTGTAGCAGGCAGGACAAGGATACTATGACGCTATTAGAGGATGAATATTTACTGGGAAGAGGAGTATAGGGAAGAAGAGTACCGTCTACATGCAACACTGGTTTGCAATCAGGCCGAAATTCAGGACACGTAGCACTATGTTAACCCTTACTAATGCGAAGCCATTGGGAGAAGATGGTCTGACATCAAGATGGAAAGAGATAATATTCACCGAACCATGCTTTAATGGATAAATTTTTATCTGACAAAATTCTTCATAAAAAATTCCTGTCAACCAAAAGAGTTAACAATTTTTGGGGTTGAAGTTTGCAGCAAAATGCCAACAGTTCTTGTTCTGGTGCAGTTTTGTGTTCCTCACTTTGACTTGTTGGAACAGAATCTTTTGTATGTATCTGATGGCCAAGTCAATGCATGTCTGCTGCAGTTGGGAATCTGGAGGAAAAAAGAAAGCACACTGGGCATTTATTCCATCCCATTTATTGGATGCATTCACAAGACTGGTCTAACAACTGTTCCACAGACATTTCACGAACGTGCATTGCTTCTTTTGCAGCAGAAAGCCATACCTTTCCAACAACCACAAAGGTATAAACTAGAGGCCACAAATGAAAACTACTGTTTCTCTTTGCCCAGCTGATCACCAAGTTCAGAAAAAAGAGCTTCTTGTTTTCAAAAAATTCTATAACCGAAAATAGATTTGCATTCTTGCCCTTTCCCAAAAATAATGAAAGAAAAGAAAACAGTGTTGACACCCCGCAGAAAAAAAATAGAGAGACGCATCAGCCATTTTTAAATAACGCCGTGAGGAGTGGGTGTGCATACTGCATCAGCAGTGGATAAGAAAGAAAGCCTTGGAAAACAAAAAGGAAAGAAACAAAAAGAAGAAAAATGCTACAAAATAACATGCATGATGCACATGATACTGGACATTTGATGCTTCCGGGAAAGGAGAAATAATACCATGAACCAAAAAAAAAAAAAAAAAAAAAAAGGAAAAGACAGAGAGAGAGAGTGATAAAGAGAGAGTGATATAGGACAGGAAACCGAAACGGAAAAGGAAAAGGAAAAACAAAAAAACAAATAGACATGGCAAGTTCAGTCAAAAAAAAAAAACAATTAAAAACTATGCCGAATGCGAGTATAAAGCAGCGTCATGATGGTCCGCAGATGGGGGCAGTAGCGAGGCCGAGAGAGTGTCTGGGACTGGGATTTTAAAGTCAGCATCAGCTTGCGGCAAATCAACGGGCTTGTGAAAAACTTTGCGCATGTGCCGTCGCATGTCCTGCGTGCGTCTAAACGATGCGTCACAGCCAGGGATGGCACAGCGGAATGGCTTACTGTCTGTATGTGAAACAAGATGCGAGACCTGATTGTGATGAGTCAGAATCGCCAATGAAAAAGCCAACATTTGACAACACAGCATTTGCCGCCCCCTCTCAAGCAATGCTCCTCCGAAAAGTAAAAAAAAACACAGACAGACACAACTCACCAAGTGATGCTTCCTTTGAAACAGCTTCGCACACACTTCGCACTGGTATCGCCTGCCGTGCTTGTTGCGTTGTTGATTGTCGGGCATGATGACGGGCAGCACGATGCCTGCTTTTTGCGACAGCAGCGGCTCATTAGCGGTATGCGACCATTCATCGGGTTCACCGATGAGGTCCGTGGTTGAACAAGCGTGCGAGTGAGTGGGCGAGCACGACGACGCCGATCGAGACGCCAGCGAGGCCCGTCGGGGTGACTTGTCCGAGTCCGTTGTTGTTGTTGTTGTGCTTGTCATGTCTTCCTTGCGGTCCGTGTCAATCACGCATAGTGCTGCTTCGGCCAGCAGTGAGAGCAGACTCATTTTTTTTTTATGGTGTGTGTGTGCTGTGTGAGGGTCGGGAGAGTGTGAACGCGTCTGCTGTGGCTGGGTCTGCGAATGAGGGAGAGAGGGGGGTATGTTGGGTGGGGCGGAGAGGGCGGACAGACGGACGGGCGTGGCTGCTTGACGGGGGCTGGAGAGCTTGGTGAGCTTGTGCACTTGGAATGTGTCTTTTTTTACAAGTTAAACCAGGTGAAAAATTGTCAATGCGCACACACACAAGAACAGCAGACAAGTGTGTGTATTGTACGAATATCAATCCCGATAAATAGTTTAAAAAAGTAAAAATAAAAAAGGGCGGTTTATACACGGTCAAGTAAAATAGGAGAGGCAGGGAGCACAAAATACAATCAAGGGGACAGTCACGCGTCCATCGAGTTGCACGACTTTAAAGCTGTCGCAACCACGCTTGCATCTACTCCGTCATGCCGAATCTTACGGATATGTCTGCGACGGTCTTGGTTGCGTCTGAACGTGGCGTCACACCCGGGAATGGGACACTTTAAAGGGGCAGCTTGCGAGTGACTGACCATGTGAGATACCAGGTGATGTTTGCGTGTGAAATTTTTGAGGCAGTGAGGACAGCTGTACTCATTCCGTGCTGCTGCTGCTGGGGTGTCTGCTGTTATTGGTGCAGAGATTGCAGACAAGGGTTTCTGTTTCAGAATTTGTGGCACCAAGTTGTGGCTTGAGTTGCTTTGTACATGCATCTGGTTGAATGAGGTCGGTGTGGCAGGTGAAGTTGCAGCACTTGCGTTTGTAACGGGGGATGCAAGAAAGACGGATTGTGGTGGAATGGCAGTACTGTTGGTTGAATAGGCCAGCGTTGTTCCCGTTGACATTGGTGCTGGGACGAGATTTACATGTCGCACCGAGAAGCTTCTTGGCCGAAACGTGGTTGGGGCCGCTGCACCAGAACCCATGGTCGGGGATGTTGGTGCTGAAGCAGTGGTTGCTGAAGTGGGGAATGTTTCAGAAATGGGAGTGATGGAGGGTGAGGATCCAATAACGATGCGAGGACCCGGCTGTTGCTGCTGCATAAATTGCTGCTGCTGTTGTTGCTGGTGGTGGTGTGGGTTTTGCTGAAGGTGGACATACGGAGCCTGCTTGGGCGTAAACATGGATGTCGCTGTGACCGAGTATAAACGTTGTCTCGCTGGGCCCGCCGAGGAAGACAGCAGCACGGGTGCCCGCGCCACTGGCAAAGACTGGTGGATGGACGAGATGGGCGGCAGAGAGTTGGTTAAGGTGGGCTTGTGCGGCATAGGCAGCGTTACACCAATGGAAAGGCCGAGACCAACTCCACTACTGGGTGCCATTTCAGCACTGTCCATGAGATGCTCTGCGAGAGGCGTTGCAGCTGGACACAAGGCTGGACTCGCTTCGTGACTTGGTACGGGGGACCCGCCCCTGGACGACAGCGCAGCGGAGGCAAGAAGGTCGAGTGCAAACATGGCTGAAGGAGACAAGTGACAGTTGGGTGGGTGCAGACAAGTAGCGGTGTAGAGTAGCTGAGAGTGAGTGAGTGAGTGGGTGGGTGGGAGTGTGAGAGTGGGGCAAACTGGATGAGGCGTCCTTATATATATAGCCAGCTTGTGGGCTGGTGTTTTTGTTTGATTTGACGTCTTTTTTTAAAATTTAAACAGTTTCCCTTCGCGTTCCAAAGTTGAAAATTGGTTGCGTTTTTGGTCGTTGGTCCTTCATTACGAAAACAGCGAAAATAAGAAATGAAAAAAAAGACACGCGTCATTTGCGCTGGGTTTCAGTTTCGCGAATTGCGAGTTCATTAATCCGGCTTGTCTTGTCTCATTACGTTACTTGCTGCGTCTCAGTAAGCGTCTGTCTCATTGCACCCCGAGTCACGTGGGCGTCATTTGGTGAACTCATTGTGCGTCTGTTGAGGTCATCTTTGCGCTGGTTGGTGTTGCTATCCAGCACGACCTTGTCTATACACCCCATCCATCCATCCATCCATCCATCCATCCATCCATCCATCCATCCATCCATCCATTCGTACAGCTCTTAATTTATTGTGTATCATCGTATCCAAGCGAAAAAAGAGAGACCTTCAATCATGCTTCACTTTCCGTAAATGCCGTCGCAAGTCCTGATTCCTTCTAAACGTGCCGTCACACCCTGGGATGGTGCATCGGTAGGGCTTGGCCTCTGAATGTGAAACAAGATGCGAGACAAGATGGTGTTTCCGAAAAAACACTTTCCCGCAACCTTCCATCGTGCATGTGAAGCGCTTGTGCGGTGCCGGTTGCGGGGATGGTGAATTTGCGGGGATTTGACTTAGTTGAGGGGACTGACTGGCGCTCGATGTGGATTGATGAAGGATCGGGTGGCGGTTGCTCTTGTTGTTATTGTTATTATTGTTGTTGCTGTCACTGGCGCTGTGTATGTCAATGAATTGAAGGTGTGGCTGGTGTTCTGTTTCTGCATGATGATCGTGAGCTGGCTGGTGGTGGTTGCTGTGCTGTTGATAAATGAGCGGCTGCCGCTGCTGCTGCGGGTATTGCAAGTGCCGCAGCTGTTGCTGCTGATGCTCGGCAAACTGGCTGTGGCTATAGACTGGGAATGCTGGCAGTTTTAAAGAATGAACAAGAGGCTGTTGAAGCATGATCGGAAAAGTGCTTGACCCTTCCAGCGGCGAGTACGGCGGATGCAAAAATGGAGGCTGTTTGTGAAGATGGGAGGATGGCGCGAGATGTGAGGTTGTTGTTGTTGCTGCTGTCTGGTTGGTTGAGATAGACACATTCTCATTGATTGGATCGGAGAGCTGAATGTCCGCCGTTTCACGCACATGGCTCATAAATTGTGAAGGAATGCTGGGTTCGCCGGCATCGTGCTCGAGCATGAAGTGGATGCCCATTTGGCTGCTCGGGGAGACGACGGAGCGGGGTCCCGGCGCATCCGGGAGGGTTGAGTAAATTTGTGTGACGACTGAGTTGGTTGCATTGAGGTTGGTGGATTCATCGTCATCGGCCGAGTCCACGAGATGGTTAAGAGCGAGCATATGGCTGTGTGTGTTGGGGGGGGTGTTGGTGTTGGGTGGTTGGGTCTGTCGAGGGCGCTGGGGCAGCAGAGCAAAGTGACAGCTTGAGCGACAGCTTGTGGGAATTTGGGGCTTGCTTTTTTCTGTTTACTTTTTCTATTGGTTGGTTGGTTGCACACAGGTGACTTTTGACTGCTAAAATTTTATAAAATTTGATTGATGAGGTGAAAATTGGCTTTCCGCGCCAAAGCTTCGCTCTTTTAATCAGCGCAAACAGGCGCTTATTTATGTGCACCGCTCTTTGCAAGTGTCGGTTGCTTGTCAAGTGCATGCTGCGGTTGCGGTAACCAGTGGCTGGGTTTCACTGGCGCAACTTGCACAGTCATTTGCCTTGTTTACGCAAAAAAAACAACAATTTCATTGTCATTATTAAAATTGCAATTTGCCTCCCAACTTTCACAAGCAACATTGTTTAAAACGACTCATTTTCATTTGCCCGCCCTCGCTGCACCCCCCTGCATTTTTTGCAGCTGCGCGAAAATGAGACAGAAGTCAACTTCGCCACCCCAAAGAGCCCCGAATTTCGTCATTACTTTCAGCTCTTCTTCTGCGCGCCATTTACCAGCCAGCCATAAAAAAGAGCACATGTTATTTTATTGAGAAGCCCAGCAACATTTGGAACTCTCCTTCTCTTCACAAACAAATTCCTCACAACCGCCCGCATCAAAAATATTTTACAATCAAAGTCTTGTTACACACCCCGTCCTTTCTTTTTTTTTTACACTCGCTACTTCCCTATCTGTACAGACCCCCCAAAAATATCGTGTATATCTACTGCACTCAGTAGTCATGGCGCACTTTCTGCATGTGTCGCCGCAAATCTTGAATTCTGAAGGATTGGTAAAAAAAAGTGAATGGGATAAGCGATACACTGACAATCACTCTGTCCACAGCGTCAAACAATTCAAACGCAAAAAAAAAAAAAAAAAAAAAAAAGGTTTAAAAATAAAAGGGCATGCACCTTCGAAATGCTGCCGGGCAATTGGAATTCACGTAGCATCGAAACGGCTTCCCAGTCCGATGTGCGTCGAGATGGCTGCAAAAAACAAGTTTTTTTTTCAAGGGTTTGAAAAAAACACAAAAAAAGAGCCAGAGAAGGAAGGGTCTCAAAAAAAAAAAAAAAATACACATACCTTGCCAAATGATGCTTCCGATAAAACACTTTGGAACACGTTTCGCAGATGAAAGTCTGTTTTTCTTGGCTGCTGGTCGTTGGACGAGTTGCACGTGTTTTCTTTGGCAGAGTGCTGCACGGTGGTGAAGGTTGCTTGTACTGGTGCTGCGTGTCTTGATGCGTCGGTGACGGCAACGACGCTGGGCCCGAGTCAAAAAGTCCAAACACCGGTACTCCTGCGGCGGCGGCAGCGAGAGTGTCATTGGTGGTAGCAGTGCCATTATCCACTTGACAGTAGTCCTCGACCAGAAACGAAATCTTCATACACTCTCTTGCAGAAGCACCGCAAAATGACTGTGCTGGTGTTTGCAGCGGGGAGGGCAGGTTCAAATGGCCGGTCCAGATATGTTGTTGTTGTTGTTGTTGTTGTTGTGGATGGGCCAGAGAAATCGACAAGGATCTTGTTGTAAAGTAGACTTGCTCGACTTTGTAAGGCTGAACGGGTGTAGGCGCTGAAGGGTGCATTGGGCGTTTCCTCTTTTTTTTTTTAGTTGTTATCTGGGAGGTGGAGATTGCCGAGAAACTGTTGGCGTGTAAGAATGAGGGAGGGCGCTTCTCTCTTTATAACGCGCGGGTCGGAAATCATTAAAAAAAAGAGACACACGAAAAAAGGAGGCGTCAGGGTGGTAAGGAAAAGCAGCAGCATGAGCAGCAGCGTTAAATGAATTTTTGAAGCAAAAAGCCACTTAAAAGAAAGTTTCGCCGTTTCTGCACCGACACGCACGCACGCACGCCAGGCAGGCAGGCGTCAGACGTGGGGATGCAACTGCAGAGAATGTAGATATAAAATACACGACAAGTAAAAAGAGGCCGCTGGAATGTCTACAGACCCAACCCCCAAAAAAAACCATAATATAAAAAACACGTAAAAAAAAAAAAAAAAAAAGAAAATGGGTGGAGATTGGAAATTATTTTCACCTGGGCTTTGCATAAATTATTGATCTCCATTCTTGATGAACAAAAAATTGCTCGTTCGGCCAACAACCAACAACGAAACAGCAGCAGTCGTACCCTGCCTGCGTTGGAAGTCGAACATGGCTTCCAGCGAGCGAGCGTCTTGAACTTTATTTTATTTTATTTTATTTATTTATTATTTAGTTGCTGTGCATGCTTCACTGTGCGCTTATGCCGCTGCAGGTCATGTAACCTCGAAAACGCAGATGAACATCCAGTAATGTCGCAGCTGAATCCCTTTTGAGATAAATGCGTGTTTATATGGCTCTCCAGGTGGTGTTTCCGGAGAAACCGCGAAGTGCAGCCAGAAAACAGGCACGGGTACTTGCGTACATGATTGTCTGAGGAAGGCGGTGACACTGGCTGCTGAGGTTGATGCGAAATGCTGGAATTGTGGTGCAAGGCGTCCTGCTGCTTGATGACTTTCGGCTGGAAGGGAGCCGTGTCTGTTGCTGGTGCTGATTGGGAATAGTTCAATTCACAGTGTAACGGGTTGCCTCGATGTGGATTGCCGTCTGCGTCAATGAGAAACTGGATGCTCATTCTGTGTTGTTGCCGTTTTGGTAACTTGGTGGCGTGCCATGCGGAGGTTGGTGGTGAAGCGTAGTTGACGTTTATGTCTCTCTGGGACAGGTCTTGGGAGAGGGGGTTTTGTGCATCCCGCTCGCAGGATGGTTGTGCAGATTGCATGAAGATGGGCAAATTCCGCACTGCTGTCTCAGACGGCATTTTTTATTGTCTGGATTCAGTTGTTGCACTGGTTTGCGTGAATGTGAAAGTTGATTGATATTTGGTTTTAGATAGGTTTGATTGAACCTTGGGGATTGGATTGGATTGGATTGGATTGATTGGAACCTGTTTGAGTGGACTTTGTTTGTCACTCTGATTGCTTGTCTCGTCGTTCTATGTTTGTTTGTTCTTGTTCTGTTTCCTTCTTTTTTCTTTTCTTTTTGCTTCGGCAAACTCTTTCGACTGACTGCTCACTCCAACCAAGCATACCCCAATTTTCGTGGCAAAGTATTTATATTGAAGCTGTAGGCACGCGCATTACCGTTTCGAGGCATTCCTCAACGTCGTGTCATCTCCTACTTTTTTCAGTTCACTATGTTTATTATTAAACTCGTTTCTCTGTATCGGTATTTTCAAACCATAAAAGTAAAAAAAAAAAACAGAATCACCATTGTTTTTTTTTTTTCAAACATGAAACTGCCTGTCATGCCGTGAAAGCTCCAAAGACGTGCCAAACATGTGTCCACATCCTGTCCGATTGCATACATACGGACATTCTTCAAAATGCGTTTGTTGCATGTGTTTGTGAAGAAACAAGATGCGTCGGAATCCTTTCCCGCACACGTTGCATGCGTATCGCGGCGGTTTTGTGGCACACACGGCCTTGAGAGGTAGGTTTGCATTGTGGAGATGGCTCAGTTGCGATAGGATCAAACTCGGTGACATGGTAGTAGCGGCTGCGTGGTGGTGGTGGTGGTTGCTGTTGTTGTTGTTGTTGGATGCCTTGGAGGATGCGAGAATGTATGGGGCGGGAGACACGGGGGGAGATGGGAAGCTGCGTCTGGTTTGATTGGTTGTTGCTGCTGCTGCTGCTGGGACTGGGTCTGGACCTGCGTCAACAAGATTGCAGATGCTCATTGGGTTGAATGCCTTATGGTGTATATAGGTGGATGCATGCATGATGGGGTATGGTTCTGGATGCAGTTGCTGGGTGTCAGGCACGGGCATTCTGGGGGATGTATTTTTTAATGGTGTAGAGTGGGAAAGAGAGAGTTGTCGGTGTTTTTATTTTCATGGGAATTGCGTGCCGCGTGTTTCAATCACACACGCCCTCTCAAGCCCATAACAACCGCGCACGTGTTGGGAGCGCATGGCACACACAAAATGCGAACTGTGTTATCAGTTGTAAAAGCACAGAGTAGTACTATGGTGATGCTGTTGCACGTTATCAGGCGCTGTACAGCCTGCTGCTGTTACTGGTGCAATGTTGACGTTTCAAGTGCAGTCAAAGAGTGTTGTTGGAAAGATTCATGTTTTTATTGCTGTGCAGGTTTGTGTGTCTAATCGGGTCATCACACTGTAAATTATAGCGAAAAAGGGTAAGGGTAAAACTTGTAGATGCGCATGCAGGAGAGAGAGAGAGAGAGAATTGCCGTGATATAAAAAAAACACCACGGCTGAAAGAAAGTGTCGGAAGAAAGAAAGCAGACTCCGCTCCGAAACACACTTAATGCTTGACAGTTTTCATGTGTCGGCGCAAATCGCTCACCCTGCGAAACGAACCTCGACATGCCCCACCACTCAGCGTACACACAAAAGGCCGCGATGCAGAATGTACTGCAGAGTGCGACTCGAGATAATGTTTCGTCTTGTACCGGTTTGGACAGTGTGGGCATTGGAATGGAAGAAGCTCATCGTTCACAGACACGTCGGAGATTGACTCGCTCTTGCGGGGTTGTGGGACAGAGTATGGTGCTTTCCTGCATGCTGCTGCTGCGGGGGAGACTCTCGAGAGTGGTGCGAGTTGGACCCAGGAGGCGTCTTCGCTTGGAGGGGTGTAACATGAAGTTGCGTAATTGCAGCTGGATGGAGTGGTTGGTGGGGTGAGAGAGTCTCTGTAGTAGACTGGCGTGGAAGCATATGAAGAGGCAGCAGCAGCAAGCTGCGGCAAGTCTGGGTGACAAGCGTCTGAGAAGTGGTGGGTATCGCACGAGGTTGTTGAGTCCATGTCGATGAGATTGGAGATATTCATGACGCTGTGTTTCTTTGTAGACAGCATGGGTTGCTGGGCGTTGTTGTTGTGGTTGTTGTTGGGTGTAGTTTGATATCCTTCTTGGGGTGGGTGAATCCGCAGACAGAGTCCCTTTTTATGATTCTTTCACGTGCCCTTGAATTTTTTGACAGTTTTCCAAGAGCGGAAAATTGTTTCTGCCCAGATAACAGCGGGAAGAGATTGCGTCACCAGAGACGGGTGGATGCCATGTCCTCCCTCAGCGACACCGAGAGCACTGGGGCAAATGCATCGGCTCCAGAGCGGGACTGGACAGGTGGGGGGAGGGTGAGTGACAGCAGCAGCAAGCAGCAAGCAGCACACGCTGCGGCCCAACCAAAGCATTATCGATACAGCTGTTACGTTGTCAATTTTGCACCATTTTTTTACAACTTTGATTGGCTCACACGGTTTGAGCCAACACGTGATAACGCCACGTTGATAAGACCTTGAGTTCCGGGTACGTGCACTCTGCATCCATCCCGGGAAAGGCCACATGGGGACTGGCTCTGCGCTGTCGTGTCCCCACGCATGCATTGCGCGCAGCATTCGCCATCACCAGCAGCCAGTCCCCGCTGTTATCAACTTGCTTGTCCCAAAGGAAAAAAGGGGAAAGCCAGAAATGATACCCCATGTGAAAGCTCGTTATCATTTTTTGCGGTATCATTATCAACCTCGTCATTTACCGCTATCGCCTTCTCTCTCGACGTTTCAGCAATATCGACAGGACTGTAATCGGCTTTCAAGTTTATTCGACCCTTGCCACGTTGCTTGCACGTATTTCTAACATTTATAATATCGTCTGAAAGCGATTCATAATCATGCGCACATGTACTGGCCAGTTAATAATTCATCTGCATGAATATTGCTAAGCTGTTGGCAATTCAGGTGGGAGGCGTGCTGGTGTCAATACTTTGAATCAAATGTGTCTCAAGTCCACGAAAATCACTGTTTTCACTAATTCACATTTATTTTTTATATAAGTTCAACGGAGGTTATGCGTGTCTATGTATCTAGGGAGGTTATCAAAAGTAAAAAGCCAGTTCATGAGAGCTGCGTTCGATCCATTGATACCGCCACATTCTTCGTCTTGACTTTGGCCGCCGTCCTCCTGCCATCCAACGCATTCTCAGGGCCTCCTTTGCTTCTCTGCCATGAATCCTGTACGCTCTTTGGCCGTACATAATGCAGCCGGCTGCGGTACATCATCTTGGAGTCGTCCACATCTTCAACCAAGAATGCAATCGACATTTTATGGATCGACTTCATTTGCAGCGGCAGCGCAGATTCGGCAACAGGTTTGATGATGGTTTGCTTGCAAGTCTTGCGTAGCTTCTGCTGTTTGCTGAGTTGCTTGGCAACGGTGTTTGTGCGCGAGGATGTTGCAGCCGTTGGGTACCGAAACTGTACAGACTCTGTCGGAGATGGAGATGGAGTGCTCTCTTGCATGCGGGTGTCGAGGAGGGCCAGTTTGTTCAAGCGTGGGTCCATGTTGAGTGTCGGTGATTGTCGGTTCATATTGTGTGTTTGTTTGGTATTTGTTTTCGGGGGGATTTGAGCGTTTTAAGCTGGGTTTTTTTTATTGGGGGAAGGGGTTTGAACCCTGCCGTGTTCACCTTTTTCTGGGTTTTCGAACCCGAGCAAGTGTTCGGAGGGCGCTCGGAGTTGTCAGCCTCATTGGCAATATAAGGCCTGCCAGCCCCAACTCCTTTCCACTGTTGTTTTATCGATATATGAAAATGTTTTTATTGCAAAGGTTGAAACCTGGGTCTTTCTTTAGTTGTGCCTTACTTTCCTGTGGTGCCGCTGAATCAGCGTTGCATTGTTTAGTTTCAAGCGCTAAAAAACGCGCACTCGAAAAATAGTTTTTTCAAACCAGTAAATCTTGATTCCGCCGGAAAGATGACTTGCAGTCCCCAATCGTGCACACGAATTTATATTCATTTGAATGTGTCACCATATGCGACAGCTGTGCATTGGGGGAGTTCATTTTTTTTTTGTGTCAGCAGTGAGTGGGATTCAAGAGAATTTTAATGAATGTACTTTACCAAGTGATGTTTTCTGTTGAAGGACTTGTAGCATGTCAAACAAGTGAATGGGGGTGCGCTTTTTTGTTTTATGGACGACGAGACACTTTTTGCCGGCAGGGAATTGATTTGCGGTGTTGGCGAAGAACGGGCAGACACGGATGGAGTAACAAGCCCGCTACTCCAAAACGTATTGGGTGAGACGTTTCTTTGACCGGGGAAATGCGATAGTTTTTGGTAGCGTGGCGGGGTTTTGCTGGGCAGGTGTGCGGCAGGACGTTTAGACAGGACTTGAGCTTCTGGCGGTTGTTGATCGTCGTCGGGAGGGTCAATCAGATTTGATATATTCATAATATGGCTACTGCTGCTGCTGCTACTGCTGCTGCTGCTACTGCTGCTGCTGCTACTGCTGCTGTGGGTTCTTGGCATGTCTATGGACGTCGTTGCGAGCGCGTGTTCAAGGGTCGCGTGTGAGGGTGGTTTCCTTTCTTTCTTCCTTTTTTTGTTTTATGCTCTTCAACCCTTTCCTGGGCGGGAGGGGGGGAAGAACTGGGAATTTGCTGGCAAGTATTGGTGGACAATTGAGTGATGTCTTGTTCAAATTTTTTTGTTTTGCGGCACCTTCCTTCCTTCAATTGCACAAAATGAGGGTTCAAAAACCCACTCATTCCAATTTTTATTTCATATTTTTGCACCCTGCTCATTACCCAATAACACAGTAGTGACAGCCATGGAAGTGTCTTGGATGTTCCAGCATGGATGTTTGACGGCTGCGTTTATGCCCCCGCAACTCACAGCAATCCTGCAAGCACAGACACAGGTGCTCGCTGCTATGCTATGCGAGCTGACACGAGTGTCTGTCGCTGATATATGCTTCATGCGGCTTCATGGGGTTGGGTCCGCACAGTTCACCAGGAAGGGCGTCCCACGTTTTTTTTATGATCAAAAGTGAAATGACGGATTTTAATGAAAAATTACAAATCGAATATGTTTTTTTTATCAGTGCTTGACGTTGCGCCAATGACGCAGCAAGTCCTGGTTTCGTCTAAAGAAAACAAAAAGAGTGTTCAGCGTCCAGTTTGTCAGTGGAATAAAAAAGAAAAGACCAACACAAACCTGAACTTTGACGTGCATCCAGGCAGCGTGCATACAAAATCATAGTTGGTGCTATGTGTCACTTCGTGGCTCTGTGGAATGACAAACGAGAGGCGGGACTTCAGTCAGCCAGCTACAAAAACACGGTCCCCATTATATAAGCAAAAACGCACCTCCACGTGATGCTTCCGTTTAAAAGACTTTGGGCAGAACCGGCACATGTACTTGGCAGCAACACTCCGCCTCGCCGCGTCCTCCTTATTAGACAGTTCGCGTGCTGAAGTGGCAGGTGGAGTGGTTTCTTGGAATGACGGTGCACATCTGCGATAAGGCCGTGCTGTTTGCATTTCATGTTTGCGGGCGGCGGCGGCGGGCAAGTGCGACGTGTAGAGTGGCTCTCGGGAACATGTGTCTTCAAAAGCAGTGCTCGTGGGCGATGATGAAGAAGAAGAGGATGAGTCGGACCTTGTTGTTGTTGGGAAGCTTTGGGATTTTGTGATGCTAGTGTTGCTGAACATGGGAGTGATCGGCGGCGAAATAAGGGTTGGCAGCAGCTTGTGGGAACTCGGCCACGCTGGACTAGCTGATTGTTCAGTTCGCGGTGGCATGGCAGTTGTGGAGTCGGATGTGTCTTGGTAATCAAATGCAAGATTGCTGATGGACATGGGGTGCGAGGAGACCGTCGGACATGGCTGCTGGTGCTTGAAGTTGAAGCCACTCTCCGCGACAGGAGCAGCATGCATGGTCGCGGCGGCCACGAGCAGATCGAGGGAGAAGGATGCAGATGAAGGGATGATGTGTGGCTGGTGCATGTGTTTTTTGTGTGTTCAGTTTTTTTTGGGTTGATTTCGTTGCAGCTCTTTTTTGTTTTTGTCGGGCTGGGTTTGAATGCCTTGGCCGAAAGAAACACTCTTGTGTAACATGAATTTTGATTTTTGATTGGGCAATGCCCCCAATTTATGCATTTTTACGTTTGCTTTCTCTCAAACGAACATGGCGAGTTGGGGCGCTGTAGGTGCCGACCGTCGCGCCTGAAACCTTGCTAAAAAATGCACGCGCTGTTGCTCGGTTACGCGTTCCGCGTTTGGGTCAAGTGCCACGTGATGTAACAAAATAAACGGCGTCTGACAAATTTGCTGCTTCTTGATTTGCGCACCCCCTTCCCTTTAAAGCAAGTGTCTTACATTCCGTAACGTGCTTGCATTCTCTCCCTGTGGCTGCAAGCACTGAGGGTCCATATCACCCCCACCCTCATGTCCGCACATGCTCGCAACCGCCGAAATGTGGACCTGCATCCCAGGAAGCTTTCAGACCAAAGGGATAAGAGTCGGAGAGCGCGACCACGTGCGATTAATGTGATCGTTCCTCAAAAATGCTTTACCGGACACCGGATAATCGTATCTCCGCAAGTCCGATCGTCTTTATCGTCCCCACTTCAAACTGAAGTGGTCTTCGTGGTTGGGTTGCCGCGGGCTTGCCGCTGAAATCTCGCACGCTCATGTCACGTCCAACGGGGGGAACGACGCTTAGAGATTGAATAAGGTTCGACGGACTGTTCAGAGGGGGAGTGACAAGTATACTCACGCTCAGCTGACGTGGGTGCTTCAGACTTGAATAAGGGCTGAGATTCACTCTTGCAGCCTTGTGGGCTGTGTATTTCGCCAACAGCCTTAGAAACTGATGAAGCCGCGTTTCCAGCGCCGAATGCAGAAACTTGCTAGGTTGAATACCTGTGGAAAGGCGGGTCGTCCTTGAAAAACTTCTGGCTCTGAGATTGGTTCATCACAGGCAGTCTTGGAATAACCAAACTCAGACACGGCATGGCAAGGATTGAATACGTGCAATAGGGCAAAGCAACGCGTTGCAGTGAGTGGGGTGAAAGGTAAAATTGACACATTTCGGCAACTATTCTCACGATCAAACGCTCGCAGCTTTCAAAGCAGATTCAGTATGTTGATAGAGTGCGGTTATATTTTTGGTTGCAAAAGCAAATGTGCTGATGTTCTCTCGGGCTGATCCTCGTTTTGATGTTTGTTCATGAAATGATCCGTTGCACGGAGTTGCACGGGTGCATAACTCAGAGCTTTATTGAGCTTATGGTGAGCGCGTTAGCGCGTTGCCTGGCGGAGAGACGTCGGAGTTCACGTGCAGGTGAACATGGCTTTGGGGCGGAGTCAATTTTATTTGAACACCTGACTTGACACCAAACATAAATAGATTTTTAATTCGCACTTTCCGACAGCGACTTGAGGCTGCGTTTATTGCAATTCGGGTGGCTGCCGACAGATGGGATTTGCCGCGTTGGCGATTTGAAATTCAGGTTTTTAAACTTGTGTCTTCGGATGTTTCCTCCTTGGAGACAACAACCACACCCGCACGCTCTATGAACAGTGTGTGACTAGATGTGACGGGCAAGTTTTTTGTCCTGCTGCACAGTGTGCATGTGGTGGTGACCACGTGCGGAACCCCGGTATTGGAATCTGTCATGCTCATATGGATTGAGGCTCACGTCTTTCAAGAACGCAGAATAAAGCAAATCACCTTTTGTCTCGACATGAGCATTCATGCCTGGGATCAACAGCGAGCAGCAGCCCTTGCAGATGGTCCGTTTTATCTGCGGATCCCTGTTATTCATTTGCATGAGCAACAGAAACCACATCGAGGGGAGCCTGCCCAAGCATTCGAAATCCGACGCCTTACATTCGCAGCACCATCCTGGCAGCAACCGTTTTCATGGATTGGGCGTAGAACCGCGAA
Source organism: Chytriomyces cf. hyalinus JEL632 (assembly GCA_025435555.1). Taxonomy (NCBI): domain Eukaryota; kingdom Fungi; phylum Chytridiomycota; class Chytridiomycetes; order Chytridiales; family Chytriomycetaceae; genus Chytriomyces; species Chytriomyces cf. hyalinus JEL632. Next base: position 247,770 of record JAIWWG010000047.1, on the reverse strand, counting down.
AGAGACGGGGATGCGCCCTGGGAGAACAGCGACGACGCTTGGTACAAGTAATTCATTCGCACAAGCGCATCTGCACCCGTCACTTGCTTGCTGCGGTGTTTGCTGCTCTGCTTGAACTGTTTCTTGTGGTCCTTGGCCATTTCTTTTTTTCTCTGGATTTGTCACTTTATTTATTCACTTTTTATGGTTTCAACCCTGGCGAGAACACTGATGGCCATGGCCTCACGCTTGCTGATGATACCTGCTCCTCGCGCGAAGATACAGATGCTCGAAAAACAGGTCTACTGTTGAAGCTTCTGAAAGACAGCCGTGAATCTCGACCACCACCACCACGTCCTGAAGACAATGCCGAGTTTCTCCCACTTTTTAAACCAAACTCAACCGCCCCACCTGAATAAACTGTAGGACTGACTGCATGCATTGAGTCCACCAAGGTGGGGGACGCGGCATGAGATCTTGTTGCAGAGCCTTCGGATTTTGTAAATTCATTGAACAGATTCGCCGTTGGAACATTGGAAAACAAAGTCTTTTCGTTTGCAACAGGGCTTGTACTGCGAAATGCTGATGGCGAGCGTTTTGGAGGAGATGGTGTTCGTTTCCGCTCAGACTTCAGTTTGATATTCCTGCTAGTCCCGCTATTTTGTGTGGACCGGAGTTTCAAGAACGTGGGAGTCTTTTGGGAATGATTTGGCGACTCTGCCTGTCTTTGGGTTCCAACAGGGATCCGGGAAGGGCTGATAGGGCGTGGAGGAGGGTGCTGGTTTCTGGCAGCAGCCATTCTGTTGAGAATGCTGATTTCCAGTCCGGGATCCGCGTAATTTACTAGACGCGGTGTTGTTGCGACTGCGCTCCCTCGAGTTCGGGTATGCAAGCTTTTAGCAGTGGTCGTGTTGTGTATGTTGTCTTCATCTCGAGTGTGCTTGTCTTTAAGGCTTGTCGGTTGCTGAGGGAGATCAGGTGTTGGCGCGTGATTTTGATTTTGAGTGATCGCCTCCGTTAAAGAAGCCAAAAGAGACGGGTTCTTTCGTCGGACAGTATCGTAAAGAGCGTCTAATCTGTACTGCACCGAATCAATTTCTGTCTGTTTTTAAAAAATCAGTGAAAATAGCATTGATGAGTGAGACAAAAACATGCATAAAAAACCCAAATGTCAGCAGCCACCTGCAATTTGTCGTAACGCTCTCGAATCTCTTCTTGCAAAACTTGTCTGTGACTTTCTGAAAACTCCACAATCATCAGTTTCCGGCTGCGAAACATGCAGGTTTCCGTGAATTCGAGATACGCCTTTCGAAGCTGCGGCGGATTCCTCGAAGTCAGCGTGTGCAAGTGATTAAATTTCATTTGCAAATGGTCCGCAACATTCTCCTCCTTGGTCGGCGATGCTACTCCAGTGGCAGTAGTCACAGCTGTACCATCGGCATCCTCCATTTTCCAAGTCCTCACAATTTCATTTGGACCCTTGTTGATGAATTTCCGGCGAGCTTCTTTGACACTGGTATGGTCACTTTGATCCAAAACATGATTCACAGTGCGATTCCGAATTTTGAACACGGCGCTATAACGGTCGGGCTCGTTCTCGCAATGCTGCAACAGATCGTCCGCCAAAACACCCACGACTCCACCAGCGACACCTTCTGTTGGATGAAACCCCAAAATCTTGCGTCGCTCGCTTTGACGCACTTCAAGGCGATCATGGTCGAGTTTGGTACCTTGGTGTTGGACATGCATTCGATCTGGCACTTCAATGTGATGGTGGAGGTTCATGCTGGATGTCATTGCATGAAACACGGCTGGCGTGATTTCTTTTGAGGTGAAAGTGAAGAATACGTCTTCGGCGGCAGTGATTGTGATTATGTATGAGGAAGGAGGTTCTTGCTTGAATCTCTTCAAATGTGAGAAACATGCGTCACTCATTTCTGTCTGACTTGAGTGATCCCAAAAACCTCCTCACCTTGGCGTAAAACGTGAACGTCAACCTCAGCCGCTTTGCATCTTCATTTCGCTCGTACCCTTGAACATTCATCTTCATGGATTTCACCGCAACCACTGTCGAGAAACATCAGCGTTCAACGCTTTCGAAAAAAAACTGTAAATCAAAAGCAAAATGAACTGAATCACCTTCGAGCGATTCATGTTTCGGCAAAGTCAGCAACACAAACAACTTTTTTCGTACAATCTTTTCATCACTTTGCAACAATCGCGCTTCTTTCCCCTTCTCCAAAAACTTGCTTTCCAACAAATCAGCAACCAAATCTTTCCACGGCTTTAACTGCTGCGGCTCCAACGGATCCGGAACACCACCAGAAACAAGCAGCGCCGGTTGATGCCTCAACACAAAGTCCAGCGACTGAACAAGGGTATTATGCAACTCGGAATAATGGCGCCGCGTTCTTTTGTAGTCGCGGCGTAAATCTGATATGACTTCAAACCATGGAGATGGGACAAATTCGAGTGAGAGGAGCGTGACTTTTCTGTATCCAGCGCGGATTTCGGAGAATGTCAGTAATAAAAGGTTTTCTGGATCAACGACTTCCACATGGAGAGGGAATCTGGTGGGTAGACCAAATTGTTAACATTTCAAAATAAAAATAGAAAACTATTTGGATTTTGCTAAATGAAAACCTGTCCGGGTAATGAAAGCAATCTCGTATCCTCGCTTTCACAAGCTCTCCAAACGCGGCAAATGACTCATTCTCAACACCACTGCCGCCATCATTTTGAACTTTCCATCCAAAGCTTCTTGCCATTGTCCGGAAATTGAATTGGTGGCACAGAAACGTCCAATGAAAGAAGGCATCTCGGATCGGGGATTTGAGCGTGATGCGATGACATTGCGCGTATAAAGAATCTGAGAGTAATTCCAAAGGATGAATGTGAATTCGAATAGGGTAGTCTTCGGGTTTGGGTAGGTTGCGGCACGTTTTTTGCACAGTCAAGTCTTTTATCCATGCGTCTGTGTAATTCATGTTTAAGTGGTGCTGAGTTGAAAATGGCGCATGCTTTTCGCACAGAGTTTTTTTTTGGTGTTCAAACCTGGTTCACGATCTGTAATGCTTTCTGCAGATGTTGTTGGGTTTGATGTTTCGATGGCTTGATGGACCAGATTTTGCTCCCATTCAAGCGGTACGAGATTCGAAATCTGTGGGTAAATATGCGCGTGAACGATTCGGCCGCGTTTGATGGTTGACGCGAGCTTGACGGCGGCGGCTGTAGCTGACAGCGGAGCGTCATGAGGCGATCGAGTAGGTTCATTGGCCGTTTGATGGAGGGGAATTCGCGCGATAAGGTATGGGTCGGGTTGAGTCGATGGTCGCGATTCAAAGACTGCGTGGCTGAAGGTCATTTTTTTGTTTATATTGCAAAAAAGTAAACAAGCACAGACAATCCCGAAATGAAGGGGGAAAAAAAAGGATACTGGGTCATTCACTGTTTCCGCAAGCAATGAAGCTAGCTAGTCATTGCATGCCTTGTTTTCCCCTTGTTTGCACCCTGCAGATGCTTTTTTGAATGACACGACACGTTACGATGCGACATGTTCAACGCATACAAAAACTCAAGCAGTCCTACCGTCCTACAAACTATCATAGCATCTTTTCATCTGCAGCAACTGCAATCATCACCAAAAATGTCTCCTTCAGGAACATTGGAAACCGCTCGCAAAATGAGCCCGGACTTTCTATGCTTTGTTCTTTGGCGCATCACTAGGAACCCGCAACATCTCGAACTGAACCACCCACTTCCATGGAGACACTTGTCCACATGGGCACCAAAACTTATCCTTCATGACGCATTGGACCCAAGCACTGTTTTGCTAGCACTGTTTTACGTCAAGAGCATCTACCTGGACACTCACACGTCTGCATTTGTTCCTTGTAAAGGGCTGACTCCTCCACCGTTTCAAGTCAAGCGAGTGATTGTGTGTGCTTTGGCGATTGCTCACAAGTGGCACAATGATACGTTGGGAGGGAGGAATGAGCATTGGGTGGAAATCTGCGAGCGGCTTCGAATTCGTGGCGTGTCTCTTGCTGATATGGATTCGACAGAACGCAAGGTTGGCTCTTTTGATTTTGATTTTTTTGTAAAATCGTGGTGCTGGATTATTTAACCGGCTGTTTCTTTTTTTGTTGGTAGATTTTGGCGCATTTCGATTACAATGTCCTTATTTCTGATTACGAGTATCGCGCATGGGTTCAGCAAGTGTTTGGAACGATTTATGCCGACTTTCGAGCGTGCATACGACTGCGGGAAAAGTTTACATTCCCATGAATAGACGCAAAAAATCCGCCTTTTCCCATTATCGTTTTCGAAAGAATGTTACCGTTTATCTACGTTTGAACAAAACATTAAAGCTTTGTAAAGGCTTCCCAGTAAATATCATAATCGAAATTAAAGTGGTGATCCCCGCCATATTCTCCCCTCAACTGGTCCACATCGACAAACTCGAAAATTGAGTCTCTCCAACCCCCGACTTCGTCATTGTCCATGGCAGGCGGCTTTGAAGCGGATTGAGATGCGTCTTTGATAAAGACGAGTTTCTTTTTCGTGATGGGGTCCATGAATGGGGCAATCACTCCGTACAAGAATGAGAGATACCAAGTCGGACGAATGCAGATTGCAACGCCGAGACGCTCGGGGTAATGCGTAGCAAGAATATTGAGAAACTTGAGGTAAATGGCCGACGCAAATCCATTAAACATTGTGGATCCTTCGAAATCGGTAATGACGGTCAATTTCGTGACACCCTTTGGCATGATTTTGATTGCCTTTTCAATCAGGAGCAGAGAGTATCGGATCGAGCCTTCAGGGTCCTTGTTGTGCAGGTATCCGTGCTTTGGGCGGGTGTACATGATGGGACGGCCGTGTTTGTCGAAACCAGTAAGGAATTGGTCACCGAATTTGCAGTGCGGAGCAACGACGGCCGGATCGATTTCGGTGGGTCTAAAGTCTCTCCTCCTGGGGAATCATTGCAAAAAACGCACATGGGGGGTTAGTTTGCGAGGTTGTCCGTCGTTGAAATCAAACCAACCATTGCATTGTTGCTGCAAGTCGCGACACGGCCACGTCCAGTTCAAACTTTCCCGCCTTGAGAAATAGAAGCAGACACTCGTCGTTGGTCCACTCGTCCTCATTGTCCAGTGCTGTTCCGGTCAGGCCGCGCATGACAGTGGCAAGATGTTCAGCGCGGAACGCTTTCAACGACATGGCTTCGGATTCGCTTAGACCATGGAAGGGGTCGTAGGTGGCGGATGCGTACGAGGAAGGTGCAGTCAGAATGGGGATCGGAGTTGGGGTCATGTTGGCGACACGGAGTCCTGTCATGTAATCTAAATTTACGTAAAATTTGCTTATAAATTCAAAATATACATCTTACGTGCGACCGATGCTCGTTAAAGCGGTCCCCAGGTCCAAAATTCCATGTCGGGGGCAAGTGACAGATTCGTTCATTCATTCTGATGGTTGCTATTGCTGTGCTGCTGCTCGTTTTTAAAAATGTAATTATTGGCCTCGGTCGGAGTTGGCAGTGAAAGTTCCTGCATGCGATGCGATGCGATGCGATGGGATGGGCTGTTTCCTCATTTTCCTCATTTCCTCATTTTATTTACTGAATGGCATAAATATAAATATTTACGATAAATATAAAGTGTCAGTTGAACCTGTGAGAAGCGCGTGCGTGGCCAGTGAGTCATAATCAGGTCATCAGACCTCGACGCATCAGTGACTCACAAACAGTCATTCTTCTTCCACTTCAACGCCACTCAATTTGAACGCCACAACAAGTGCAATTTCGATTGATAATGCACCCTTACAAATCAGAGCAAGCATCGGTCGGTTCACAACAACAACAAGAACACGCCAAGCTTTCTTCAATTGTGTTTGCGCTTTGGACATTGGATGGACTATCCCCAAACACTTTGACCAACCATGACTTACTTTAAATAGGGTCATCTTTTCGGCTTGTTTCATTTAAGCAGGAAATGCGGACCTTTTATTTCCAAAGGATTCATTGCCAAAGAACCACCACAACGGGCTGGGCTCTTTACAAATAAGACAAGTGTAGACTATTCTCCGGAATCACACGCATGCATGCATGTCAAGCAACCGTGATCCGTATGAATGGGCGACAACACCAACACACTTGGAAGTGACCTTACTCTCCGTGTTGTCGTCTCTCTCTGTCACTACCGCCGATTGAACCGGACGGACCGCACCGGACCGGATGAGCAGCAGCCATTGATGACAATATACATTCGCAATACACATGTTTTTATCCACTCCCGTTTCTTGTAAAACAATCTGTCGGACCTTGTCAAATTCCATTTTTTGTTTTCGATTGGAGAGGCACTGTTTTGTGTCTCGTGTGCCATTCATCGGGATTTGAAAGGTCGCACAGAACGCCCTCAAAATTTGTGTATGGTGATTGATGACACACTTTTGTTGATGCGGATGTATATGGAAGGAAGAGAGCGAGATGATGGCGTGAATAATGAATGGAGCATGATGAATGGATGGATGGATGTATGTATGTATGTATGTATGTATGTATGGATGGATGGATGGGATGGATAGAAAGAGAGAGAAAAGAATGAATAGAACATGATAGACGGAAACAGAAGATACTTAAGTAAAAGACGCAAATAGAAACAAAATAGTTTTTGTCAAAACAAAAACAAAAAAGGTTTCCGCGACAATAAAATGTATGTACAGTACACATTGTTTTTCACTCTCTGCGCTGCTTCGTAATTGCGCCTAGCCTATTATACCAAAAAACGAACGTCACTTTTTTTATTTTTTATTTTAATCCCCAATTTGCATTTATCATCACGAACATTTCAAACAGAAGAAAATCCTTCATTTTGAATGAGAAATCTCATATTCCAACCAACCAAAATTTGTATATTAAGGTGCCATCCCGTCCAGTCTGTCTGTCTGTATTTAACAGTCAGAAGCAGCCCATCTTTCGTTTTACAAAACAGACCCCCCCGTCCATCCATTCTATATCCCAACACCCTACCCCTTCCCCAGCAGCTACAGCCTCCTTCTCCTACATCATACCTGCAAACACTACAACATGGCTGCTTTGAATGCCCTCCTCGACGCCGTCACCGTAATGCACCAGCCGGAACATCTATCAGACAGTCTGCCCGCCTCCATGAACGTTGCCACCCTCCTTCCTCCAGTGCAAAAGCTTTCCCCAATCTTTCCAGCCGTGTCATCACAACAACACCCCATCCACAACCAGCATATCCAACTTCCCAGCATCAGCGAAATGTTCAAAGAATATGCGTCCCCGCCAGGCACACCTAGTCTCCAGTCGCCTTTTGTTCTTCAAAGCAGCCGGAGGACGAGCATCGTGAGCGTCAGCTACCAGCAAAGCCAAGTCCAAAATCACAACAACCAGAGTCAGAGCACAAGTCCAATTATCGGATACCCTTCCACCGCACTTCCTTCTTCAGTATCTCTTCATGCCACCTACCAGTTCCCAAAGCCAGTCACGGCCTTTGCCAAGCAGCCACCTTCGTACATCTCTGATATTCCTCGGCCCGTGTCTCCACTCAACCCTCACAGAATGAACATGACGCACGCCCACATTGGCCACCACCAGCCCCATTATCAGCAACTCCAGCGCCAGCACCCATACGTCCAACAAACGCAACATCAGTTTCAGCAGCACATCAGTCCCTCCGCCCCACCCATCCCTGAGGCGGACTGCGAAACAAACTCAACCAGCGGCGAGTCTCTGCAGCAGCAGCAGCAGCAGCGGCTGGGCAAGTACGTGTGCACAATGCCAAACTGCGTCAAGACGTTCAAAAGAAAGCACCATCTTGAGTCTCACTTAGTCACACATAGTCCAAACAAGCCTTTTTGCTGTCTGGAACCAGGCTGTGGGGCAGCGTACCGTCGAGCCCAAGAGCTGCGCCGCCACATGCGTATTGTGACGCACTGAAGCTTCTCACGGGTTCTATTTGGGCTCTTGCTAATATTTTAATATCACTCTCCGTCCCCCCTTTCGCCCTCTCTTTTAACCGTATATCGCATGAACGGCATGTTTTGAAGTAGAACAACAACCCACGTAATAAACCTAGTTTTCGCCATACATTCAACTCACGAATAACTAAAGGAATCCAAACGAATAAAGGTTGAACGACTTGCCTCCCTCAGCTGGCATGTCGCGCCTCCCTGCGCTTATAGTGGTCCGTAAATATTAAATTTTAAATATAAAAAAAAAGTGAAATCGGTCAATCTCATTGTCGACTTGCACTCACTCCAACGCACATGTCCGCGCAGATCAGCACCGATATTCCATCGCAAGATGGCAAACAAGAAACATTCATCGATCCCGAAGGAGGAGCCGGATTTGCAATGGACTTTGGCGATGACGACTACTACAACAACTCTTACCGAGATGAACTGTCAATGTACGAGCAGAACAACGCGGATGTGAAACAAAGTGTTTCGTTTGCCCCTCCTCCTCCGACTGCAATTGGTGAATAACGCACATCTTTTGCCCCATGCATCTTAATTCTCCCTTCAATTTCTAAACTCTTTTGCTGGTTCTCAATTGAAGAGCAAAAGACATGGGTTTCCTTGGAATCTGCCCCAATTCCAAATAACTCCAGCCTGGGATACCCAACAACACACGATCAAAGGCGTTCAAGCAGTTCCAAGAGCGGTGCTTCTCCCAGAGTACCGGGTCTGGCCCTCTCTGCAACATCCGGAAACCCCATGTTTGGTTCAAACATTTCAATTCACCCAATATCCGATGTCATCCCCAACGGCGTTGCAGCACATGCGAGCGAAACACCAATTTACACTCATCCAAATGGGACACATGCAGAATCACCGACTCAAAACGTGGTGGTTGGTTTCGGCAGCGGCCAAGACTTGTCCCTCGCGCACCAAGAAACGTTCATCTCCACAAACTTGGTTGCCTCGTACAAATGGACCATTGAAAACTTCAACTCCATCACGGACGAAAAAATTGTGTCCCCACCTTTTGGGTCGGCCAATCATCCGTGGCAGATGGTGATATACCCGCGCGGAGCAGCGAGCAACAACAACTCGGATCAAATTTATTTAAGCGCTTTCTTGAGGCCGTTGAAAACTGTGGATGAAATGGCTGCAAAGGAGGATTGGTTTCGGCCCGTGAGACGATTCACATTTCGTGTGCACAAGCCCGTTGATGTGAATCCTTACTCGTCCGAGCCGGAAGAAAGTTTCTCTTACACCATGCTTCCTTCCCATGCGGACGAGGAAGTTCCCGAAGATGTGTTGATCCAGGACACTTCCGTTGAACATGAATTCAACGGCTTCTCTGCAAGCGTGCCTGGCTGGGGATTCACAACTCTTATGCATTTGGATGAATATCTGCCCTCAGCTGTCGACCCTCAAACCGGTTCGCTCATTTTATCGGCAAGTGTAGAATCAATGACGTCCGTTCCATGGACTACACAGACGTTCAGTTGGGCCATCCCGCAATTTGAAACTCATCTTTCAAACGGATTTGAAAGTCTCTTGTCTCCAACTTTTGGACCCGACGACAGCCCTTGGAACATTAACCTCACTGCCAATTACGAAGAAGGACAGCTTGCTGGATTCTTGCAACCCGTTCTAACTCAAACAGAATTTGAAACTTTATCATGGACTCGCAGCATCAGCAGCTTCACCCTGAAAATCGCGAGTCCACAAGGAGAGTACGGATACACACACAGCCCGTCACACGTGTCGGTAAAAACTCTGACAGGAGGTTTTATTTTCAACGCTACAAACTTGAGCACGGGTTGGCCGAGTCTATTGGGCCTTGACCAAGTTCCTGGCTGCGTGGATTCAAACGGTTTTTTGAGACTCGACGTGGAAGTTACCAGCTCGTTGGGCGCGAATGCTGTTGTTTCTGGTGTTGACGCCAACAAACAGACTGTGATTGCCGGTATACCCGAGGAAATTGCTGCGCAACGCATCAGTGAGGTTGAAGCTGTGTGGGGCGGTCAATGCGAGGCCTTGACGGGTGAACGGGATTCTCTGGCTGTCCAGCTGACGGAATTGCAACAAGATGTAGATGAGGCGAGGGAAACGATTTCGAAAGATCAAGAACGGGTTTTGGAGCTTAAGAATGAACTGGCAGCCTCACGGAAGACTGAGGCGCTTGTGGCTTTGATGACTGAAAAAGTGAGCATTGCCAAATCTCGGATAGCAGCATTGCGTGCATCTATGGAAGACGGCGTTGCGTTGGATGATGGCTCTTTTTCCGATGCCGCTGCAAACAACGCTGGCTACCTTCGCGTTGTTTACAGTGATCAAGAAAAAGAGGAACTCTTCTTTGTCATGAAGGCGAAATTGCTCACTGTGGAGGCGGAACTAGAAGTTGCGCGAGCAACCATCCGATCGCATCATAATTCATTATTCGAGAACCGCATGTTTCCTGACTCATACCGCCCTATTTCTCCAAACATGCCACCCATGGGACACTCTCGGCGCATGTCGTTTATGAGCGAGTCTCCTGATAAACCTGCGGCTGTGGCAGACGCTTTAGAGTCTGGACGAATAGAATTAGACAATGCGCGGACGGCACTGGACGACTTTGCTCATCGCGGGGACTTTTCACCAGATGCTGGTGGGCAGATTGTGGAACGAGCCGCTTTTCGCGCTGATATTGCAAGTAATGGCCGTTTTTTGATGTATTTTTTTAGTTTATCCCCTTTATGACCTTTTATTGAATGATGTGATGCACTTTTTTTTTTTTTTTTTTTTTGGTTTCCAGTGGTGTTTGCAGAGCTTTCTCTTGCTTGCGCAGCCCTGCTAGACTCTGCATACCACCATGAACCAGAACAGCTTCCTACCTACAACAGTGGCTCTGAAGTCGCTCTTCTCGCCAGTGAAATGGAACAGCTCTTATTCAATGTAGAGGCCCAACTTGGGCAACTTAGACTCCCTATGCCGAACCAATACACTGGATACGCAGGCTCAGCTTTCAGCCCCATATCCCAAAGCCAACAGCTTTCCAACGCTGTCTATGGAGTTTCCCAACGCGAGCGAGATCTAGAACTGCAGATGGAGAGGTACAAGACTCAGACGGAAATGATGGCTGCGGAATTAGAATCTCATAAGCGGTTGGAAATGCTCAAGGCGCAAAATCCTTTCGACGCGTCTTCTTCACCTGCTTTTATTAAATCAGTCATGTCGAGTCCTACTGCAATGAAGGGGCTCATGAGGGTGCATGAGACGGGCTCTGGGCATCGCGGGCGTGGGGATATGTACCCTGAACCGTGGACTCCTGTTGATACCATGGGCGGTCCTGTTTCTGCCATGCAACTTGCTGTAAGAAATTTTTGTCGCAACTGCCTTCTCTGGCTTCATCATTTCGCTTACATTTTTTTTTTTTTTAAAAACAAAAACAGAAAATCCTATCCCAGCTGGAAAGCTCAAAAAAGGAAACCATCTTCAACACTGTCTTTATGATCTTATTTTTCCTCCTCACAAGTTTCATCTCGTACGCAACCTTGAACGTGCACTGCGCAAGCCCGTCCAACAACGACGGCCTCATGTGCCAATTTGCAGTTCCCATCTATTCATCCGTTTCGACAGCTTGGCATACGGCTGCCGAAAAGTTTGTGTCTGAAATCGTGCCGTTGACGTCTGACACGCTTGCAGGTGTGCACAAGTCCACGCTCAAAGCGATTGACAATGTGGATCGGAAAGTGAAGAATAATTGGGAGCGAGCTGAACGGGAGCGTGTTGCAAAGTATGTTGCGGAGCAGGAAAGTATTGCGCGGGAAAAAGCGGCTGCGATTGAGAATGAGAAACTGGAGGAAATGAAAAAGTGGGAAGAGGAGCGGATGGCGCAAGTTGAGAGGAGGTTACAGGAAAGGTTAGATGTGGTGAAAGGTTTGGAGGAAAGGGCTATCAGGGATCGACGGGCCGAGGAGGAAGCGATCTTGAGGCGGAAACTTGAGCTGGAGAGATTGCAGAATGAGGAAGTCCAGGGGAATGAAAATGTGCGGATAGATGATGAAGATTCTTTTGAAGCAAGCGAAGAAATGGACGTCACGCTGGAGGGACAGGATTCTTCCACGAATGGCGAAACGAAGGAGGGGGCGGATGAGCGAAGTGCTGACATTCGGGCTGATACTGAAGCGACTAGCGCTACGATTGATTCAGGTGCTGTCTATGATGAATCCTTCTCCACCCACACTGCTGGTAATGCTTTCTTGAATGTTTACATTTTTTTTCTGATTGCTTACAAACGGCTCACAGTGGCCTCCTCAAAATTGAATGATGATCCCATAGACGCTACACGAACCCAAGTTGATGCAAAGAACCAGTTTTCTACCGAAGCGATTGAATTACCGATGGTTGAATCGATTGTTGCGAATTCGCCAGTCCTTGAAGTCCCATCGGACACTGATGACTCTTCAATTGCAACTGCTACAGACCTGAGCTCCAGCGCAACATTTGCTCAAAAACCATCACCAACTGCAGCTGCTCCTCCAGTGAGGGGTGGACCTCCTCCGCCTCCTCCGCCTCCTCCAATCATTGTTGCGCCTGTAGCAACGGCTCCCACTGTTACAGTCAGTGAATCATTTGAAACCGAAACCCAGGAGGCGTCGACCACGACATCGCACATGACAACCGCGACTTTGGAGGCAACTCAACCTGCAACTTCAGCTGAGACCGTTCTTTCGCAACAACCCACCGGTATGCCAGTGGCAGATGAACCTGAGGTGGAATATCAAGAAACAGCCAAACTGATTGTTGCTGAATCTGCTGCAGACGAATCGACCCCGACAGATGTCACGGCAGAGCTAAACTCAGAATTGTCAGACTCTGACTCAACTAACGATGATTACGAGCCGGAAGTTGATGTAGAAACTGTAGCCTATTCTCAGACAGTAGAAACTGAAACTGTGACTGCGTCAGGAGCACCAAAGATGACAGAGGAAACAATGGAAATTCAATCTCAGCATTCAAGTTCTGAGCACGAGATACAACCGGATGCCATTGTGGATCCTGAGGATGCTAAAAAACAAAATGAAGCGAGGGAAAGCCATGAAACCTTTGAAACTGGAACCCCCGATTCCGAAAACGAAGTGGATGAGTTGGTGGAGCGTGAGCACAGGGAAGAAGAACTGGACGAACAAGATGATTTGGATGAACGAGATGCTCCTATCGGCAGTAGCAGCAAAGATGAAGAAGAAACCGTCGACGTTGATGAATCTGATCTGACGAATGAGGACGGGGCTGTCCCAACCGGACACATATTTTCTTGACTAAATTAACGTGGTTGCTCATGACTGCCTTTGAAATGTCCACAAGTTTTGGGATATTCTGTGTTGAATAAATTGGTATTTTTAATGGTCGCCTGTCCCAATAAAACCAAGGGGTGCGTTAGTGGCTGAAATTGGATTCGCAGAAGATTTTCGTACTCCGCCATCGAAAGTCTCGACAAAAACGCAACTCCGACAACGACACGGACAGGCGAGCGATGGTGCCGAAACAGGGATCCATGATTGTAAATGGTGCGTTTCAGTGCCTGGCATTGCCGCTGATGAGTTGTCATTGACCTCATTTATCATCAACGCTTGCTCTCAGACTTCTCACGGGATCTTCCCGTGCGAGCCATCCAGCAGATCTTAAAGCATATCCCCACGCATATGATTGCGTCTTTGCTGGTGGTGAACCGGCGGTGGCTTCAGGCAGGCGCGGGCTTGTTGTACCGTATTCTGGATCCCACGAATCAGAAGATTGCGGCCACTCTGCTCGATGGCAACGCAATGTTGCCGTATGCAATGCTTGTGCGTGCCATTCGATTTGACGGGGAGTTTGATTCGGAAAAGGGTGGAAACGGGCACGTGGGAGCGGACCTCGAAATGGGGGACGTGGATACGCTCATCCAGCTGTGCCCCATGCTCACTTCATTCTCTTTCAACGCTGCTCCGATGGCCTCGAACATTCTCGCTCAGTCGCTGGCGGACAATGCTCACAGACTCACCCATCTCTCACTCAGAGAATGCCCTATAACCGATCTGCTCATCAAAACTCTCTGCAGTTCATGTCGCAAATTGTCCACGGTTGATTTATCGTACTCGCTAGTCACAGTGGCTTCAGCTGTCACCCTGGTTGAATCTTTACCCAATATAACCAAACTGGTCATGGAAGGCGCTGCCCCTTCGCAGGCTCCAGTATCCTTCAGCCCTCTCGAAACATTCACTCGTCCATTGAAAACCTTGAACCTGAAAAATTCCGGTGCTTCAGACGTCCATGTCCGCTTTATTGCTCTTGCATGTCCGCAGCTAGCAACAATCAGACTGGAGGGATGCTCGTCTCTAACAGACGACTGCATTATACGCATTTCTCAATCTTGCAGCAATTTGGAAACCTTGGACTTGTCGCTGGTTTCAATGATCACAGACTTGTCGCTGTATTCAATCATTCAAAACTGCCATCAATCCCAAAGTGTGCGAAATCTGTCATTGTCAGGATGCGTACGGCTCTCAACATCCATCATTCAGCTGCTCATTAACACGCTGTGTGGAAAAGCTGTGTCCGCCCCCCTTCAATTCCTTGCCCTCCATGGCTGTACAAACATCATCAACAGCTATCTTGTAAAATTCGACTCTTCCCGCTCCGAAGAATTGGAATGTATGTTTAATGCCGTCGAGCTGCAGGCAGCTGTCGGCGCCCAGCCACCAGAGCTCATGAGCCCAACAACTTCAACAGCCTCAACCCGCGTCAATGATTACGCCATCGACTCCAATGAGTTATGGATGCTGGCTGCATACAACACACGGATTCTGGATGCTGCTGGAAATGGGAAATATTCAGGTATGGACACCCTCTCTGAGGTTTCAAGCAACAACCGTTCCGGCAGTCTCGCTTCGCTTGATACAATCACTCCATCGATGGTTTTGGGACCCGGTAGTGGTGGCGGCGGGATGTCATTTTCACTCCTATCAACTCAAACCCTGCTTCATTTGACAGAAGGGAAGAAGGAGTTTCCAGATGCCAGCAAACGCGTTAGCACAAACTCCAACTTGAGCATCGCCAGCTCATCCGGTTCTGGTTCCAGAATTTCGAGACTGCCTGCGCCTTCCAGTGGATCCAAGCTGCCTGCATCCAAATTGAGGCAGAGTGCCACTGTCAAAGCTGTAGCAACCGGGCTTATGAAACCAGGCAGTTCAATTCCCGGCCCCCGTTCTCGAATTGCATCAGCCGCTCCCTCTGCCACTGCCACTCCAACTAAAACTCCCACCAAGATAAATTTTGCAGCCAGTACAAGCAGCGCTGTTGCATCGCGCGTCTCGTCAGTTCGCCCGTCCACCAACCGGCTCTCAATGAATTCCGGTTCCTACGCGTCACCTCGGTTAAGTTCGACACCCACTGCAAACACGAGCCAGACCAACGGGTACAAGCCACGCTCTTTCAAAAAATTCAATGATGGGGAATTTGGAGAAGGTGTTTCAGCCACCCCTGTGAAAAGCCCCGCTTCTCGCGCAACCTCTTCCAGTGTTAAGCCAGGCTCTATGAGTGCAACGGCTTCATCACGCCGACCTGCAACTCTATCCGCTGCAAGTAAGGCAGCTGTATCACCTGCTGGTGGAAGTGGCGCTTCATCAAGACTTGGAGGTGGAGCGGTCCCTCCCAGCGTCATGTCCTCGCGATACCATTCAGACTCAGCTGTCACGACTGTGAAAACTGGTGGCTTGGACCGATATCGTTCTTCCACTACTGGAGCCCCAAATGTTACCAGCCCAGAATCCGGATCGCGAGCAAGTGCGGATTCTCCATTGAGTGCTGGCAGCAGTGGACTGGATCGGTATCGACGTGCGAGTATACATCAACCGAAAGGTTCGGAGAATGGTGGGTTGGATAAATGGAGGAAGCCAACTCAGTCTTCTGAGGGAGAAAATGGCCCGAATTGGGGATCAGCAAGTATGGGACCATCAGTGAATTTAGATAGATGGCGCAAAAGTGCCGAGACTGTGGATAATGGGGGCGGTGGGAGCTCAAATATTGTGAATAGCTTGGATAAATGGAGGAAACCTGCGTCGTCCGAGGACTTGTCCGGAAACGTGGCCCCCAGTGGATTGGACAGATGGCGCAAAAGCACAAGTGTTGGGGCTCCATCTGGAGGTAGCAGGCTGAAAGCTCCTTCCACTGGTCGGAAATAAGTGTTTGTTTACTGCATTCTGCACATGATATAATAAAATAGTAACAGAACTCAACAAGTTTCTGTGCCTCCAAAATGAACATTTTCTTTGTCAAAACACAAACGAACATCATTTCTAAAGAACAGGCAAGAATGGCTGCAGCGATCGAGTCCGACATTTGCAGCATATGCTTCGATCTAATGCTCCCGCGCGGTGGCGTTCCTCTACTTAACCTCGGATGCTGCGGAAACATCCTGCACTTTGGATGCTATCAAATGTGCCTGCTCAACAACCAATGCCATTGCCCCATGTGCCGCGCCCCATTTACCATCTTTGCCCCATGCAACAAGTTTCCGCCAACTCCCGGGGTTCCAACAGAAGCGGCATCAGTGCAGTTTAGAAACAGCCTTGACCACACAATCACCATCTATTGGAGTTCTTTTGAAGGAGCAGAGGTCATATATGCGACTCTTTTACCGGGAGAGGGTTACACGCAGGAAACTTATGTGGGTCATATTTGGATAGCGAGGAAAGGAGACGATGACATTGCAGGTCAAGTTGTCGGTTTCTATACGGTCGTGCTGGATAAGGACTGGTCAGTTGGAAGTGACAGCTGATGTGGATGTACGTGGCTGGTTGCCATTCAGATTTCTATGTCCGCGCTTGGTACAAATGAAATGTTGAAAAATTCGCTGAACATATTCTTGCACAAGCGACTGCGCTTTGCATTATCATTGCACACAAATACTGCGTCCAAAGTTGACAACCGCACTTTGGGCTCAGCCAAACTCCAGCAGCTGGTTGTTGACAGAGAGCGTCGTCAGTATGCGCACACCAAACGTGTTGCTTGCTCGGACTCTGTGACGGGTTTCTCCGCAAGGAGTTTGCAATTCCCATGACAAGTAAGATGTTATCATTTTTTAAGCATGCTAGACTCGAGTCTCTTGGCCAGATGGGTTTGAGTCGAGGTTCTTGCTGCGCCTGCTTTAACTCAATATTTTCAAAAGCACGTCCGAATGGCTTATTCGGCCTCCATAGGTGCAGATAGACTCCTATGTAAGTGGCTGTGGGTGCCTGCCTGGAGTGTGCTGTGGTTGGGTGACGAGACGCGCGCGTTCAAACTGTAAAATATATTTTCTTGCCTGTTCATAAAATGCAAGCACCGAAGTTTGAAGCGTCCCATCCAAAAATGAAAGACAGAAAAAATTACTTCAAAATGTTCGTAAAATACTTTAGGCCCGACACGCATTCCGTGCACAGGAAACTCGACTGTCTGCTCGTGGATAATATAATATCAAACGGATATTGCTTAAAGCGGACAGTCCAAACAAACACTTCGCATTTGTTTTTCAAAGAAATAAATCAAAATGTGTTTGTTGCGATCGCGCACAAAGACAATCCAACTTATTTTAAACTGAACAAAAACAGTGAGTTGCTGAAAGAGTATCACTACTTTACAAAGCAGTGAAGTGTTCTCTGATGCCAATGAAGGTAGCGTTTCAAAATAACCAACACCAACTCCTTTACATAGTGGCCAGATAGTTTGCAACCAAAAGCAGATTATTTTCCACAGCAACGATAAGTGGATTACCGGCTCTTCCATAATTTTTGGTTGCTGTTGGTTTTGACGGTGCGAAGAATGCTTATTTACACGTCCGGTGTTGATGGCAATGACGATACCTGCTGCCAGATGCAGTCACCATTTTATCAAATGCTATGCTCCAGTAATCCCGGTCTCATCAATGGGTCTTGTCGCGGCTTCAAATCCACGTCTTCCCAGACGCAGGTCATTCTTTTCGTCGCTGATTCTGAGCTTGAAACACACCAGACGAATTTGGGTGCAGCACAGCCTTGGTAAAAATAACACACAAAAAAAAAAATGAATGACCCAACAGACTCTGCACCGTCGTTACCCGCGCAGAGCGGCACTGAAGATCACGAAACACGGACTACAGACGTGGATCAGTCGCCGGCAAAGAAGACAAGAATGGATCCGCCCGTCGCCACAAGTTCAAGCTCTTCTGTGCCCATTCCAAGCACCGCTCAAGATGACGACGACGCTGATATGGAAATGAAAGAAAACTTGACGTTTGTTATCCGATTGTTTTTATTCGAATCTTTCGCGTTGACGCTGACCCTTTTGCACGCACAGGTGCGCAATCTGTCGGGGCATTCTCCACAAAGCCGTTTCTGCTGTTCCATGCATGCATTCCTTTTGTTCTGGTGCGTTTGCGGCCTATGTTCTGACTTGCTGCTCTACTGACGAGTTGCACAACAGGTTGTATCAGCAAATGGACGAACCAGCACTCAGACTGCCCAGTTTGCCGCAAGACCGTGTCGCAAGTTGCGCGAAACCATCAGCTCAATTCGGTTGTGGACGCATTTTTGAAATCCCATCCGTCATTCAGTCGAACAAGATCCGAGCTTCGCGAATTGGATGCCGAACGAGAAATAGGAAGCGCCCCTCTCGTTGTCAGTGCATCCACCTATGTGGCGGAATACGATGATGAGGATGAAGATATTGATAACGACGAGGATGATGGTGAAAGTGATTCGAACGATCCGGCTCTTTGCCCGCATTGCCCACCAAATAGTTCTGCGGATGGGTTTCAATGCGATGCCACTCAGCCTGTGCACATTCTCTGCTCGCGTTGCAGAAGGTGCATGCCCGATCGCGGGCTTGATGAGCAAAAGTGCAAGTGCTGCTCTGCTGCCTTTTGTAACGCGTACTTTGAGAGTTCGGGGGGATGTCCTGTCAACTTTGAGTTCTTCAAGAAGCTGAAAGGTAATTATTTTGAACTGTCATTCGAGATGGTCCTTTTCAAATGCCCACCCATCACTCAAATTTTTGCATTTCTCCGAAGACTTCCAGTTTGGTGACATTCCTCACAATGCATTCAACAATAACCATTACGAACGACAATGCTTGAAAGACATGTGCTTCTCAAATTCGATTCCGCTGCGCTCGATCATTGACTCCGGGATCTCGAAAATGGACGCGGGAACCTATAAAATCATTGCGTCATCGGGTCTTTCAGCGTCGGCAGCGTATGCTGGAGTAGCTCCTCTAGTGTCTGGAGAAGATTATGTGTGTCAAATGTGCGCAGGAAGGGTTTTCCTGGAGTTGTGTTATTTATTTAGACGCGATTTTGACCCGTCTTTGATTCCAGGTAAGGTTTCCTTAATTTCGCAAATTTTTCAAACTTCGATCAACAATGCAAAATGTGCGCAGATGCTGTTAAAAGCCGTCCAAATTGCTGGTATGGCA
Organism: Chytriomyces cf. hyalinus JEL632; assembly: GCA_025435555.1. Lineage (NCBI taxonomy): Eukaryota > Fungi > Chytridiomycota > Chytridiomycetes > Chytridiales > Chytriomycetaceae > Chytriomyces > Chytriomyces cf. hyalinus JEL632. The sequence continues at coordinate 228,360 of JAIWWG010000047.1, read as the reverse complement.
AGGACTGCAGGACTCAAAGACATAACTCGTCACATGCGATGCGCCTAAATCACGTTTGCGAAAATACAAAGTAAAACAGCGACTCTGCCAGTTTAAATTCTCGCCCATCATTTCTCCAAAAAGTCTTTTTCATCGCGGTTGTAAAAATAAAAATTAATCACGATAAAGACTGGGTTTATTGACACATCCACCGTTCATCAAGTCGTTCCGACATCGGCTTTCAAAGCATGGAATTTGCTTCGGCAACGGTGAGCATCCAGTTCCACAAGTCGTCCAGTATAGTTTCATCCACCGCCTCAAACGTTATACGATGCTGCTCGAAAATAATCTTTCCCAAGTCCACATTTACAACCATCCCACTTGGTGAGATATTTTCCACAACGCCTTTCAACTAAGGAGCATTTGGAAAAACAACAATCATGAGGAACTGAATGTTTAGTAAACCATGAACACGTACCTGTTTTACAGCTGCATCTGCCACCCGCTGCAAAACTCCAACCGAAAACACGCGCACATGCATGCTTCCATGCTTTCGCATCTCATGCACATTGGCATTCCGCAGCACACTTGTATACCCAAGATCCAACATGCCTGACACGGCTGCACACTCAATCCCATTGCCAATCTGCACAAACTCGGATTTTACTGCAACTGAGCGAGAAATCAACGCTGCATGCCTTTCGTTATCGACTGGCAATTTCAAAACGTTGTCGTCGCCACCTTGTGAAGGCGGAAGAACGCACAACCGACCCAGTGGGATCGCATTAAAGAAAGCGAATTGCGATGGAGGATGTGACAGGGCAACGCCGAGTCGCGGCTCGATTCTTTGGAGCATGTGGGCCAACTCAGGTTCGGATGTGCGCGAATCAAGCGGGCAGTACACAAATGGGTTGTCACTTTTTGAGCGTGCATGGAAGGCGTGGATTTGGTCAACGCTGTCAGAGTCTGTTTGAGAAATCGCCTGAGTAAGGATGTCTTGCTGAAGCGAGATCACACGAATATACCTGTCAAAATGTATGTGCATCGTCCACCATTGCGCCATTTGAAAAACGCGGCAAAGCTATCTGAATCGAGATCCGCATAATCCAAAATGATCACTTGCGGTGACTCTTTGAAAACAGTGTGCATGGAAGCGTGAGGAAAAAGCCGTTTCGATTCCATCATGGCGCCATGACCCAGCGGAAATTTCGATTGAAAGACTGTGTCCTTCCGCTCTTGGTTCATCCTTGTGATTTGATGATAAATGAACGGCGTTCAAAACAAGAAGAACGCGTCTCTCACCATTCACCCAAGACATTGCAGACTTTCAGCGCCTCTAACGCTGCTCCCGAAACAACATGCACGGTTGCCGTCACTCCACGACTCGCAAATACATGCTCCACCAGCTCGAGCAAATCAAAAAATGAACCAAACGGTTTACTCAAAAATGCGACAGCACCACCGGTTTCGAGGGAGCGCGCAAGATGCGTATAAATTATTTTAGCCTGGCGTTGGAAATTATTTGGCGCATCTGATGTACTGAGGGAATTGAGAGTTGGGTGGTTGCTGGTAAAGACGAAATCAGCGGCAAGATGTGGTGGGAAGTCGAGGGCAGAAGCGTGTTTGTTTGGTATCAGGCAACTGGTAGACAGGTATAAAATCTATTGTTGAAACGAGATTAGAGACGGCAGTGATCAATCAATACTGAGCGCACTTTTTGAAAATGGTATGTAATCATCCAATTTGCAGATCCCAGCGCGTATCCAGACGATAGAGCAGTGAATGATACATGGCCCAAATCCTGCAAAAAAAAGAAGGGTTCTGTTCAAATTTCTTTAAAACACGATCAAAGGTGATGGCTCACAATTATTTCATTGCAACGAACGCGTTGAATTTTCGATAAGCACGAATGCACATCTCGGAGAGGATAACAGCGTCGCATGGATCCGTCCGAGTTGTTTCGAATTTTCGGAAGACTTGAAAGCGGCGAACAGTCAGACAGGAAAAAGTAGGAATCATACATAAAGAATTGAAAACCTTCGCACAAACTGCTCCATGCGTAATTTTCCAAACAGGGCTGCTGGGTCGGACGCATAAATGACCCCTTTTTTTTTTTTTGGTGCGTGGTTTCAACATCAAACACGCGCTGTCGCAAGGAAGGGAATAGCTTCCACAAACCTTTAAATTTATCATTCTCTGTGATCCATGGCAATGCCAAGAAGGATCCATGGTTCGAGAGCAGAATAATGTCGACCGATGCAATGTCCGCGTCAGCCCACTCATTGAGTTCGTATGCATTCAGTTCACCCAGCTGCACCAATGGGCAGTCAAAGAGGATTCTGGGTGTGATGCGATTGGATGCAGGTTAATCGACTGAAACTGAATGAACGCTGCGTTGATTCACGTTGCTGTTCCGAGTTTCAAAAGCCAAAGCACCGCATTCGAAGTTCCGACGTTTCTCTGGATGTGTGCGAGTTGAGTGTTGGTGGATGCGGCTGGACAACAGAGTTCGTACCAGCGAGTGAGTCACTTGCATATATATTTTATTTCACAGCTTGAATTATTTTAACAATCTCTATATCTTTCTTGATCTATTTATTAACACCTCCGAACCGCGTTTTACTTTGCAGAAAACTTTGAGAAAAGCGTTGTCGGCAGGTCTGGAATTGCCTCGCGCTCCTCGGCCACCTTCTGCTTCGCCTGCTCCAGCACCTCCCTAATCTGCGCACGGTCCAAGTCGTCTCTCTTGTACAGCATCTCCTCCACAAACGTCATCGGCACGTCCGGATACGCTTTCCAAAACGTGTAAAAGTCCAGAAAGATAAGACTGCCGCTGCTTTCAACAAACGCGATAATCTTGCTCATCACGTCAAACGACGCCTTCACGCGTTTCTCCGCCTTGTACCGCGAGAAAAAGTCCACTGCCAAGCCCAAATCTGCCCGCATTTTTTCAGCGGCGAGCGGAAGTTTGAATTTTCCGCCTTTGTTGCGCAGCGCTTCAACGTAAAGAAGAATGAAGCGGTCCTGGCACTCGTTCACGTATTTGGTGAATATGTAATCCTGCATCTTTTCTTGAAAGTCAGTAAAGTCTGCGAAACGGGAGTTGTTGAGCCATAACACGTTACTTTGACCACAAAAAAGCGTGCTCACAATCTTCAAACGTTCCAATGACGAGTCTCATCAAGTCCAAATCGTACCACTCTGTGCAGTAGAAACGAACCAGCGCCGGTAAACAGTCTTTCAGAGTAATGTCAATGAGAACCCCATAGCACCGCTTAACAACCCTCATGAACCCGTCCAGCGAAGTTTTCAAACTCTCGACAGCTTGCAATTTAAACGGCTCGTCCATTGCCCCTTCAATTCGAGTGATCATGAGCTCAGAGAATTCGGTGCATTTCATAAAATCGTTTGCTAGCGCGACAATATAATCTGGCAGGCCTTCTGACAGGTCGGATGCCTTTTCCAGAAATTTGTCAAATTCGAAGTCAAGGATTTTTGTCCAGGCTTGTTGGAACTCTTCGAGCACATTGCAGCATTCGACAACGACCTATTTTTGTTCATTATTTACATTTATAACTTGACTCCACTGAAGTTTCAAAGGCAGGTTCTTCACTCACATCATACATCAGTGCCCCTCTACTTGAGCCGCAAACGACATCAATTTGCTGGTTGAACATTTGGAATACTATAACGGATCCCGAGAGGAGATATTTCCCGCTACCATCCGATTCAGGAGGTCCATTTCGTTCCAAAAAGTCTTTTGTCTCAGTATTTAGGAGGTTGTTCAGCCTGTGGATCCACAAAAAAGGATCGTTGGTTGAGGGAAGACAAGATCCGAGTCAAAAAACAAGCACCCACCACTCTGTCAATTTATCTCTCACTAGCCCAATGTACTGCAGAATCAAATCATCCTCACGATCATCGAGCAGCCTTGGCTCAAGCAACTCCTCCCCAACCTCCAACCGCAAACTCATTTGGGTGTAATAATCCCTCACAAGTGTTAGTAAAATCAAGATGGATCCCGCCTCCATCTTTCCAGCGATAATGTTGTTGACCATTTCATAAATGGAGCGATGATACTCGAGCACAAAGAATTGGAAAATGTTGTATTTTTTCGGGAAGCGGCTGGCAAGTTCATCGTTTACGAGGATGAGGTCTTCGATCATTGACTCAATCCGAGATGGAAGTTCGGCAAAATCGTGTTTTTGGATTTTGTACATTTCTTGCACGGTTCCATTGATGGATTCGCGCTGTGTGAGTGGGTATGTCAGTTCGAAGGAAAACGAGAATACAAAGGTTGTAGAATTTGAGAATGGTTTTTACCAAAACGTCGAAATACTTGATGCGATATGATTTGCTGGTTTAAAGGAAGTAAGCAGTATCAGTTGATCCCAGTTGAACGCAGTCACACAATTTAGATGGGAAGCGCGGAAGAAATCATTCCAAATAATTACATCGGCCTTGCCGCTTCTAGCTGCTCCGCGGGCGCTGTCGCTTCAGCCATGGCAGCCAATTCATCGGCTTTCTCCTCCGTCTCGACAATCTTGATGAGTCTCAGGATTGCAGCAAAATGCCCTGTCCTTGCAAGTGCAATTGTGCTTCTCCCGACATCCCAAATATACGCTTCAAACGCTACAATCACTGAGTCGACTTGCTTAAAATACTGATTCAGGATTTCAATCACTTCGGGGGGACTTTTCTTTGATTTTGAAAGTGTTGAGTTTCGAAGTATTTCGAGGTTTTGAATTTGGTAGTGGAGGAAAAGGAGGTTATCTGTCAATCAGACTGGTCAGCACTTGAAGGCTTTCACTAAACGTGAGCAGTAGCGGAATGAATTCACCAGCCGGGCCAGTTGGATTGGACGCGTCTTGAGTCAAAAGATTTTGAATTTTTCCCACTTGAGCATTTAGCTGAAGGAATTGCTCGACGAGTTCTTTGGTTGCAACGAAGTTTTGATGTGTTCGAGAAATCTGATCGAAAAGATTTATAATCAGATTGAAAAGAAGACCAGGATACCTTTTTGATTTCTTTGTAGTTTTTGATGTTATTTCCTTTATCCCAAGATCCATCGATTGAGACAAGACTGTTTTTTTTTTCATGCGTGGGTGGGTGGTTGCAGATGACGTACACAAAACTCACGCTTGTTTGACGCGTCGCGTTGTCTCCTGCGCTTTCGACAGTGTTGCTAGTCCCAGGCTCTGGTCGCTGAGAACTTGCTCCATCAGTGTTTTCACTTGCGCATCCACAGCCGCGCTTTCTTTGGCAAACTTTCTCTTGAGCTGCGCCAGTTTGTTGACAAGGTCGTCTGGATGTGTGAGGAGCTCCTGAAACAGTGTTCTTCGTCAGAGTGTGGAATATGCTGACCATGCTGTCTTCACAATTCTGCACACCTGAATGCGTGCCACGCCGCCGGCTCGCGCTTCTTCTTCGATAAACATTTTTGTTGTGAAAATAAAAAGCCACTTTTCATGAACAACTGGCAATGGCGTGAACCGACGTCGCTGAGTGTAGTCTTCACGCTCATTGCAATCACCCTGGTCGCAGCCTTCATTCCCATCTACAGCAGGAGGGTGACTGCTGCGGTTGTGCAAGAACCCGCTTTAAAACCTGATCAAACCTCGAAGGCCATCCACTTTGTGATCCGCACGCCAACTTCCCCGTTCCAAACACTGCTTCCACAGGAGATCATTCAGTTCATATTTGCGTACATCCATCCGTCCCACGTTATGAGGTTCCGCCGTCTTTGTCGTCAAACAAACTCGGCTCTGTCCACACGTGGATTTGCGGCCCTAAATCTGTCTTTCACCGTGGATCAGACCCTTTCCTTCAAATGCGCACGCAGCAACTCATCCGATTCAGACTCTGACATTGCAACGGAAGTCACGGTTAGAAATACAGCCATGACGGATTTCGACAGGCTTTGGTTCATGTGGCCAGCAACATACCAGTCCTACTATGCAGAAAAGGTCCTCAGCAAGTTGACGAAAATAAAATGGGAGGACCCTCGGTTAAAGCGAATGGGTACCCGGTTTCGACATTCTGCAAGTGTTTCGTTTCGCAAGTTGCCGCATGCAGTCGGAGGTTTAACGCAGCTAAAGTGCCTCATCTTGACGTATATGAATCTTCAAGGCGGAGTAGTGTCCAGCCTGGGGAACCTGATTCACCTGCATACGCTGAGTTTGGCGTGTAACCGGTTGTCCGGACCATTTCCAGCGGAGCTTTTGCAGCTGATTCATTTGAAGGTTTTGAACCTCAGTTTCAACCAGCTGGATGGACCCATTCCACGGGGCATTTCAGATTTATCTCAACTGACCTCGCTCAAACTCAACGACAATCGCTTGACGGACAGCATACCGCAACAAATGGGGTCACTAGATCAATTAACTTTGCTCGATCTTGGAAACAACGAGCTTAATGGCAATCTGCCCCCACAAGTTGGAAATTTGCGGAACGCGTATTATCTGGATTTCAGTCGAAACCTGCTTGAGGGATCTATTCCATGCACATTTGGCAATCTTGAACACTTGCGGTACTTGCTGCTTCATGAGAATCAGATGCAGGGCGAAATTCCTGTCGAATTGGGGCAGTTGGAGGAGCTGGACATGATTTCGTTGCAAGGGAATGATTTAAGAATACCAGAGAACGCGCAGCGAATACAAACGTTTTTGTGGCAGCAGATTCGGAGCGAAACCGAAGCAAACAGTGTGTCAAACATGTAAATTATGGAAAATGGTAAATAAATAAAATATACGGAAAGTAAAAAAAAACAGTGAAATTCGGACGCATTTTTCTTTGAGGGAAATGACACAAACGCCGCCGCGAACAAGATACCAAACACGAAGCTGCAGCGCACAGAAAGATATGGGAAACAAGGTCAGCAAGTTGAAAGCGAGTGCGAAGCAGGATACCGCACTGCAGAACCGACGGAGAAATGCTCCCACTCCTGTTGCGAAGACTAAGGCTGCGAAGAAGGAAGTCCGGGTTGTCCTGGACGAGGCAGTGGAGAGTGACGAAGATTGCTTTGTAGAGAACGTGGAATCTTCTGACGATTCATCAAGTGGCTCCGAGGCTGAATCTGAGTCAGAATCATCCAGCTCTGATGACTCTGAGCATTCAGAAGATGGTTAGATATCCACACTTTTCGCTTCCTCGCATGAATATCAATGTTCTCATCTTGTTCTTTTCTCCTTCCCCACCAGAGGAGAACCACAACACCCCAAAGAAACGTAAGCGCGATTCGTCAAAAACAACTCCAAAAAAACGAGCAACGCCGCGTGCACTCAAAGTGAATTTACCAAAGCGGAAACAAGCGCGAGTTATCGCAACAGATGATTACGCGCAAATGCGCGACCTGTTGCATGTATCGCATGTCCCAGATGACTTGCCATGCAGAGATTCACAGTTTGAGCAAGTTTATACCTTTTTAACCTCAGCCATTGAAAAAGGTGGAGGCGAATGTATCTGTAAGTTGCGTTGTTTGAAATACTTCTTGCGTCCGCTGAATTCTTTGTCGCAGATATCTCTGGCGTTCCGGGGACTGGCAAAACTGCCACCGTTCGACAAGTTGTGAAAACTTTGAAAGAGCAAGTTGAAGAAGAGGTAAACATCACATTGGTCCGGAGAGGTGTCGATCATAGTGCTGACATGGTTTTTGCAGTCTCTTCCAAAGTTTACATTTATCGACATTAATGGCATGAAATTAACGGACCCAAATCAAGCTTACTGTGCGATATGGGAGGCATTGTTTCCAAAGTGGCCCAAAGTTTCTGCGAAGCATGCGTGTGACTTGCTGCAAGATTTCTTTCGAAAACCTGCGCAAAGGGACGCTGTACCAATGTATGAAGCTCATTTCAGCCCTAGTTCTCAATTTTTCGCGACTAACTGAATGTGTGGTCGAAAAAGTGTTCTAATGGTGGACGAATTGGACCTCCTCGTCACAACAAAACAAACCGTCATTTACAACCTCTTCAATTGGCCACGCCTCGCTGACAGCCCACTGATTATGATTGCCATTGCAAATACCATGGATCTCCCGGAGCGAGTTTTCAGCCATAAAATCAATAGTCGTGTGGGAGGAACCCGTCTTGGTTTTAATGCTTACACAAACGCCGAGCTTGTTGAAATTATTGAAAGTCGCGTTGGGACGGGCGGATTAATTAATCAGGATGCAGTCGTCTTTTGCGCGAAGAAGGTTGCTGGAATGAGTGGAGACGCAAGACGAGCGTTGGATATCTGCAGGTCAGACGTCCTCTGTTTTCAGAACCATGTTCCCTAACAACTAGCTTCATGTATCACCAACAGAAAAGCGATCGAGTCGCTCGAAGAAAAGAAAAACATGGGACCGGAAGCAGTTAAAGCATACATGAACCCATCGACAGGTTACCCGCATGTGACGATCCAACTCATCCGTGACGTAATCAACGACCTCTTCAATCCGACTGTTGTGCCCTTCATTCGAAACAGTTCTTTGCATCAACAAATGTTTTTACTTGCGATTCGTAAAACGATGCGAAAAACTGGAGAATTGGACGCGAGTTTTGGAGATGTATGTCATGGGCTATGCAAGAGTTTTTGCTGTTACCGCAAACTAAATCAAATACAATATTTTTAGATCGCCGACGAGCATAAAGCGTATTGCCAGCCGTTATCGATAAAATTACCCGACACGCATTTATTGCAGCGTATCTGCATGCATCTATATTCGACTCGACTGATTTTGATGGAAACTGGAGGAAAGTTTGGCGACCCTTTTCAAAGGATTAAGTTGAACGTGTCTGAAAATGATTTGGTGGTTGCTCTAAAGGAGGACGCGTATATGAAGCGCATTCTCGATCGGGAGAATCGATGAACTGCGGATCTGCTTGTGCTTTTCTCTGCCGTTTGTCTTCGCTTTTGCGGCGGCATTGGTCCGCATGAAACCAAAAAGAAACTGAATTATGAAAATTCTCAAGCCTTTTTGTTTACAGCTGCTTCACGATATTTCCCCGATTAAACCAGCACGTCAAAGTGGATTCAGCAGTTGTGCCGGCGACAGTCCACCACAACCTTTCGGGAGGTTGTTTGGCGGGAACATTCTTCTGTTGGTCACCTTCGGTTGCACAAGGAGCAAGTGGAGCATTGCAAACATTGAACATCTCGCGATTCAAATCATATACAGGCCCACATCGGAGTTGCCCATCGAAGAACTTGTTTTGGATTCGATGAAAGGGACCGTGTGCGGCAAGGAAATCCCCGTGGACCAACTGGTCCAGCACATCGAGGCTACCATAATACTGCAGGGTAGCTGAGTGCAAAAAGATCACACTGCTCATCAATTATTTGATTTGATTATCCTCAATCATCATCCCTTGAACAGTCGCTGATGAAAGCACCTTCAAAAAAAGATGTACACCAAGCTGCAGGAACCAAATGCGTCAGAAGCCGTTGATCGTCGCTGGCTGTGTTTGCTTCGCCTGCAATTTTCGATGAACTGCTCCGAGCACGCGGCAAGAGTGCAGCACGTAAAGCTGGATTGATCTGCACCAACATCTTGATCATTGAAAGTAGGTCAGTTCCTGACAACTTTACAGGATTACATGTATTGCGAGGGACATAGTAGGATCGGCAGTACAGACTCTAGTGCGATAGATTGCTTCAACGATAGATAGTACTCAGGTCAAGGTAGAGAGTTACAAGCAATAATGGAGTTGTGATAAGGCTGTAGTGGGTCGTAAGTTGATCAGCATCTGTGAAAATCATCCAGCCATGACGTTGAAGTGACTGCCAATCATCAGCGATGTATTAATATAAAGGAAGTGGAGAAAGAAAAGTAAATAACATGCACCTCACACGCGAGCGAAAGACCGGCACAATCGCTTGGTCGCCCGCGGTTCCCAACGCAACATCGACACCGCTCCTTGCCGTCGCCACTGTCGCCGGAGCGCTCGACAAAGATTTCTCGACAGCAACCACGCTCGAATTGTTCGACCCTCTCTCAGACAAGGCATTCAAAAAGGTTGGCTCTGTGCCTTCCACCGCCAGGTATCAATTCTTGACACTCGTGATATTACGTGTCAGCTGGGCAGTTGTCTGATCCGACGACAACTCAATCAGATTCAACCGCATTGCATGGGGTCCAGGCATCGACTTCGCAAAGAACCCCATGGGCATTATCGCAGGTGGTTTAGAGAATGGAGATCTATGTCTATGGGACGCGCGCACCATCATCGACAGTGTCGCTGGAAAGGACCCGTTGATCATGAAACCCGTCAAACACAAGGGCCCAGTTCGAGGTCTGGACTTCAACGCTGTAGACTCAAAATTTATTGCTTCAGGCGCTGCTGATGGGGAGGTTAGTTGACTACGTTTTTCAGTGGTTTGGTTCAGTCCAATTTACGTGGTTCATATTCATTGGTCCATTTCAGCTGTTTGTGTGGGACTTGACGAACCCTGCAAAACCCTATAGCCCTGGTGCGCGATCGAACAGACTTGAAGATATAACAGCAGTTGCATGGAATCGGATGTACCATTACATTCTCGCCAGTGCAAGTAACAACGGAAACACGGTCATTTGGGACCTCAGAAACCGAAACGAAATCGCCGCATTTTCACATCCAGGTGGCAGGAAGCAGATTTCCTCAATTGCCTGGAATCCGGACAGCGTTAGTTATTTTTCTGGCGTATGAGCTTTGCCTTTTCATTTGCCAATAACCGTAATTCATAAGCCAACACAAATCGTGACTGCGAGTGACGACGATGCGAACCCCGTTATCCTTATGTGGGACCTGCGAAACTCGCGCGCTCCAGAAAAAGTGCTTACAGGTCACTCAAAGGGTATCCTGAACCTTGCATGGTGCCCCAAAGATAGCGATCTCCTCCTCAGTTGTGGAAAAGATAATCGAACCGTGCTATGGAATCCATCCACAGCGACAATGATTGGCGACGTCCACCACAGCAGCAATTGGACATTTGAAGCAAACTGGTGCCCGAGAAATCCCGATCTGGTCGCAATAGCTGGATTCGATGGAATTGTGAGTGTTCACAGCTTACAAGCGAGAGCTGGTGACTCCCATGCGAACGACTCTTCAGCTGCGAACGCCCAACCAACATCAACAACTACAGCTGCGCTTTCGCAGGACCCGCATGACTTTATCACGGGGGGTGGTTTTGGAAGCTTGGGTGACAATTTACAGCACCAAGATAGCTTCGTCTCTGATCATTCGTTCACATTGCCGTTCGCACCCAAATGGCTAAAAAGACCTGTGGGATGTTCTTGGGGATTTGGAAATCGGTTGGTTTCTTTTGTCAACAAAAGGCAGCCGGATGGAACTGTAAAGCGGACCGTGGCGATTCAGAATGTGGTCTCTGAGCCTGCGTTTGTTGCTCGGGCCTCAGAACTAGAACAGCGAGTGCACCGAGCCGATGCGTCACTCCCAGGCGGTGCAAATGTACAAGAATGGATTGACTTTTGTCAATCTATGGCCGCCCCTGAAAGTTCAGTTTTGAGTGAAAAGGATCGAGACATGTGGAGATTCTTGGGAGTCATGTTCGAGACGGGATCTCGTGAACTGGTGCTACAATTTCTCGGATTTGACAAGGCGGACGTTGCATCAACGGATAAGCTGGCTGCACTGTTGGCGAAGTTGCTTGTGTCCACGGAACCAGAACCCGTTGCTGTTGTGGATGAGACAATCGGGCAGCAGATGATTGAGGGTGGTGTCATTGGAGATACTGGAGAAGTGGACGATTTCGCACTCATTGCTTCTCAGACGAAGCAAGCTACCGCCGCAATTCCACCCACGAAACCGGTCGAACCGGCTACTCCATTCAAATTATACAGCAATGCTCCAGGAGAAAACGCCGATACGGATGCACTTGTGATGAAGGCGCTTGTTCTTGGAAAATTTGAGACGGCCGTTCGAATTTGTATTGGCGCCAACAGATACTCGGATGCTCTCATGTTTGCAGGGTGCGGTGGACAGGATCTTCTGTCATTTGCCCAGCAACAGTATTTCAAACACGTCAAAAAGGAGAAAAGTTACATGCGCGTTTTGCATAACATTGTGGAAGGAGACTTGCGCGATTTGGTTGAGCATGCTCACATAGATGGGCCTGGTAGCGATGCGGACTGGAAAGATTTGCTTGCTCTGATCTGCACTTACGCAAAAGCAGAGGATCTTTCGGCACTGTTTAGTCAGCTGGGAAGGAGGTTGGAAGCAATTGCATTGGCTCCAACAACTTCGAGCAGTTTAAAAACAATGGACTGGAAGGGACGAGAGGAAAAAAAATCTGCGGCCGTGTTGTGCTACTTGGTGGCTGGTGACTTACCGCAAGTCCTTCACCTGTGGGCTCTTCGCGAATCAGAGGAAGAGAAACTTCTGTCAACGGTCAAGAACGCGAAGTCGCTCCTGACTTCTCAAAAGTCTGGTCATGCGCTTGCTTTACAGAGTTTGATTGAGAAAGTTCACGTGTTTCGACGGGCGATTGAGTTTGTGGACCCTGAGATATCTGCCGAGCATGATCCTTCCAGTCAATACTCCCTGGAAGCTTTGTATCAGCGGTATGTTGAGTACGCGCAAGTGGCGGCATCTCAAGGGCTTGTGTCTCTTGCCTGGCAGACACTTCAGCTCGTCCCGCTTTCCTTCCATTCAGGCAAAGTGGATTCAAGTGCAGTTGATTTGTTGAGGGACCGTGTTTTGAACAGCGGTCTTGTGCGAGAGGCAGCGGGCGTGTACCAAGCTCAAGCTCCATTTGAGGTTGTGGATTTACTCAGACCCGCAGCGCCTGCCCCAGCTCCAGTACAAGCGCAAGATTACGGATATGGTGCTGCCCCACCGTCAGCGGCAAGGTATCCAAGTGCGTCTGGATACAACCAATACGGAAATAATGCTCTACCCTACGGAGGTGCCTATCAGCCGTCTCAGCAGCAACAGCATCAACAACTGAACGGAAACCAGTATGGCCAGCCCTCAACCGCTCGCCCAAATTTTGCACCTCCACCCCCCCAATCGGGATACCCGCAAATGAGCCCAACCTATTCGAACCCAGGGAACCAGTACAATCAATATGGATACCCGTCCCAAAACTCATTCGGCCATGCAGGTTACGGTGCCGATTCAGCGCCACCACCTCCTCCACCTGTGACTGCAGGGTACCAGGCAGCGTTGCCTCCTCCTCCACCTGCCTCAGCAGGATTTCAACCACCTCCACCCCCTGCCGCGCATACAGGATATCAATCTCAGGGTCCCCTATCCGCTTTTGCGCGGCCCCCACCAACTGTCCCCTCTGCTGCTGGATACCCACCAGTAGCTCCTCCTGGCGCAATAAGGAGCACCTCGTTTACCCACACATTTGCGGCACCGCAACCCGTTCAACAGAGCGCGACCTACAACGCTTTCCCTGGGCAAGTCACAGCGCCGCCACCCAGCTCATCTGTACCGCCACAAACCGCGTCTCAACCTATTACACCTGCTGGACCACAGCGTCATTGTGAGTCAGATATATCAGCAGGCGTCACGTTTTTCATAAATCGTCTTATTTTTGATTTGCACAAACACAGCTTCTGGAGACCGCGCCCACATCAAACCTGCGCAGATGCCCATCGTTACTGGTTTGGACACTTTGATGGCAATGTGCAAGGCAACGAAAATCAACGTGAGTATTGATTTTCGTTTGGCTCTTCACCGTCAACGTATTGTTTGTTGAATCTGCATGTTCGCGGTTGCTGATGGTGCTTTTTTCTAGCCTCAACAAAAGAGAGAATGGGAAGATACGGAAAAGAAGGTGCTTAATCTGTTTGATCAACTCAACAACGCGGAGGTCGCAGATGATATAGTTGGAAAATTGCAGATGTTGGTAAAAGGTATGAATTCAGGCAAACTGAAAATTCAAGCCTCCTCTAATTGTTTTGCATGTTTCATCCATTTCCACAGCCTTGCAGGCGGGAGAATACTCGGCAGCTCATAAATTGCAAGTCGAATTGATGACAACACGCTTCACTGCCACATCCAGCTGGATTGTTGGAGTGAAACGCGTGATTGATACTCTTGAACGAAGCGAGCTTGACAAAATGCAGTCCCAACAGTTACCCCAGCAGCAGCAGCAGCAGCAGCATCAACAGCAGCAACAACGAATGCCTCCACCACCACAGGCGGTCGCGTCACCAACTTTGGCATCTCCATATGGACAGCAATCCGGTCCTTCTTACGGCGCGCCGCCTCCTAAAGCAGCAGGAGTACTGCCTCCGCCTCCGCCTGCCTCGTCCATGCCGTACGGAGGGGGCAGCGCACCACTGCCTCCACCACCTAAGGCAAATGCAGCACCTTATGGAGGTAACGCACGATCCGCTGCCCCTCATGCGGCTCCCGGAAACCCGCACGGCGCACCACCCGCTGGGACAACACCCATCCCACCTCCACCTACAGCAGCTTCAGCGCCGCACGGTGGCGGTGCTGGCGCGGGTATGATGCCTCCTCGAGGAGTTCCAAGCAACGGACCGGGTGCAGCTCCTCGTCCTCCCCCGCAGGCGAATTCAAATTACCCATCGGGACAAATGAACGCGTACGCAAATCCTGGTTACGGAAACGCCGCACTTGGATCCTCTGGATATGGGAATGCCCCTCCACAGTCTGGATACGTCAGTGCGCCGCCGGCAGGATATGCAAACGCTCCACCACCACCGTCTTCTTCTTTGAATGGGCAGTACGGATCTGCTTCTTCTGGTGCGCAATTACCGCCGCCACCACCACCAGCTTCCTTGAGTCCATACGGAGGTCGGTTTTAATGAACTGCGCTGTGTTGACGGATAACTGGAAGACAAGAACTTTGTAGAACACGTTGTTTAAAAGAGACTGGATGATACGAATGGATTTGGTATATGTGTTGATGTGACGACAGGGAATAAAGTTCTTATTTGAAACCTTAACGCATAACACTGCATGAACTTTGCTTAAAACGCCAAATATCTGACTTAAAACTCCATGCTACATATTTATACGGTGTTGTAGTTATTGGAGAGGTTGAGCTTGAAACTCGCCAGTTGCGAGAAGAGATAATATCTGCATATTTAAACCTTATTTCCTCACAGCGGGGGTATAGAATCACGTGAAATGAGGCTCTATTGTTTTAAACGCATCGAGAACTGGGGCTGCAGATGCGACAAGGCAATGAAGATGGGAGTGCACTTCCCCCACAAAAGGGTGCGCAGCCTTGGGGGCTTCCGAATTCAAAAATATCGGCTCAACTAATATCCTTTTAACGATGCATAAGCGTCTATTATTCTTACTGTACAATTGCTCACGCATAAAAAAAAACGGGGCATCTGATCATAAAAAACTTCCTCAACCAATTTTTCCCTTGAGGTGGTTGGTCAAAAGGACTCGGATTTTGCTGCAGTTGCCATTCTGGCGATGGGAACAGATTGGAGTGCAGGCGGGAGCGGTGTCATGGACGGTGAGTACAAGGGCAGAGGTGGTAGCTTCGACATGGAGTTGCTCTTTTTCGGCGGCGGTTTCCTGTCCTTCAAAAAAGAAGGAACGCAATGTCATGTCAACCACAATAAATAAATCGTCGCAAAAGAGGACGCTACCTTTCCCATTCCTATCGGCTGAATCACGCCCACAAGCGGATTTTTGTTGAATATTTTGTTGAAATTCGCTTCTCGATTTGAAAGTTCCAGTTTGCAGTACTCCAGCTCCTCCTGCAAATCATGAAAAGCGGTGTTAATTTGATAACCAAGCACTACTCGCCATGACTGTGGCGTACCATCAGAGCGTGAGCTTTTCGTTTTCTTCGGCGAATATCCTCTTCAAGCTCGGCAATCTTTGCAACATCCACGTCCCTTGGCTCACGATTTATGTATTTGACATCAGCTTCTTCCAACCTGGCGGATAAAAATGTCAGAGAAATGAAAGTAAAACCCAAGTCTCGCTGCCTCACAGTTTCAACTGGTTTGCTATTTGCTTTTTCAGAAAGTCTTGAACGTGTTGGAATTCTGTAATCATTTTTTGAGCCTCTTGAATGTGATCTTCGTTGAGACCGGCGATGTTGGCTTCGTGTTCGCGAATCAATTCGTTGTACTGCGCTTCAAGCGATTCTTCGTGTCTTTCCCTGCATTTGTTGTTGGAATAAATACAGTGACAAATCACAGAACAATCGGCAATTACTTGAGTTGCGCAATTTCGTGTTTCTTTTGTCTAATTTCGTCTTCCAAGTCTGAAATGGTGGCTTCCAAACCTTCCACTTGCTTTAAAAGATTTTCCTCCACATTCTGGCCAGATTTGACGTTGTAAATCGTGTGCTCACAGCGCTAACAAGTAAAAAACTCACCGTTTGCCGTAAAATCTCCTGATTTAATTCGAGTATCTTTGTGTTGAGAGCATCCACTGAAAGCTGGTGCGCATCGCCAAGATCTTTGAGTTCTCCTATCCGCTTCATGTTCATTGAAAGAATGGTTTTGGCCAAGTTTTCTGTGGCAACCAATTCCTGCGCTTCCATTTCTTGATCGTGGATGGCTTTAAGCCGCGCAATTTCCGCGTTTAGTTTGTTTTCCGCGTCCTGTGTGTTGAAGACGTTGTCTTTCGTGGCAAGTCCACCCTGGGTTGTATAAAAAAAAAACGCACCTTTTTGGCAGCGAGTGCATTTTTGGTGTTTGTATTTTTGACATCGTCCATGCTACGTTTGTGCTCGGCTTCAAGTTCTTCCAAGATAACGGCGTGCCGCTTTTCCAAGTTCCCAAGCGCGATGGTGGATGCGACTTTGAGTTGAGTTTCCTTTGCGGTGAGTTCGTATTCGAAATTTTTGCGCTCTTGTTCCATTAGTTTCGCGTGGTCGTCGATAAGTTTGGCAATTTGACGGGTGTGGTCCTGAACCAAAATGCATGAAAAGAGAGCTGCGTGAGAATAGAGAAGAAGCTACAAACCTCTTTCAAATCAACCATGGCCTTGCTCTGCATCTTGATGCAGATTTCAAAGCCCATCATTTTATCCTGAAGTTCAATCTTTTGGTTTTCCCATTCCTCTGTGCGGATTGAGTGCTCAGTGCTGAGAACTGTAATTTGCTCTTTGTAGTCTGTTTCTGTCTTTTCGATTGCCGTCTGCAATTTTGTTTAAAGACGAGATTCAGCACGCTGGTGGCGCAGAGTCAGTTATGATTTTTACCATGAGCTCATAGTGATGGTGAGATGTCAACGTGTCTCGAAGATTTTGCATTTCTGTCGCATGCATTGTTTCCCTGCCATGCAACCGTCAGTGAAGAATGATTTACGGAATGTGGCCGTACCAAGCCTGGGTCATTTCCATCTTCTCTCTTCGAAATCGGTCATTCATTTCTCCTCGAATCTGATCGTCGATTTTGACCATTTTTTGAAACAGGTCCGCTTTATCAGCCTCCAGGGCTTTTATCGCGTTTTGAAGGGTCTAGTTTTTAAAGCCGAATTAAAAAACTGGCATAGGTAGAGGTTTGCATGAAATATCACACCCCACCTGGATTGTCGACAAGTGCCCTTGAATTTCGTTTACTTTCTCCTGAATCACTTTCAAACTGGACTCGTACTTTTCTTTGACAAGATTTTTGGCTTCTTCCATTTTATCCAGTTGGTCCTGTTGGTTGTGGTTGCAGTTTTCTCAGGGGTCCAAAAATGCGCAGGCTTTCCCAAGGGGACTGGTACCTGCATGAAGGCCTGCTGCTCTGCTGCCGCCGCTTTTTGCTGAACGAGTCGTTCATTCCATTCTTCGATTGATTTCGTGTGTTTTTCAAGCGTTTCTGTCATTTCCTGTTTTTGAACGTTTAAGTCGGGAGGGAAAATACAACAAAAACACAGAAATCTCACCGCATCCTTCTTCTCAATCATTTCTGTCCTTTCCTGGTTCATGATATCAATGGTGTGACTCAGTTTTTCCTCAAACATGTCAGTCAGGCCATTCTTTTGATCTTCCAGTTCATGCTCGCGACGCTGCGGATGAAAAGAACCAAAAAGAAGGTTAGTATGATTGTGATAATGCGCATATTTGCTTTTCCGTTTTGCTTTTACCGCACCTCGTTCATTTCCAAAGCAAGCTGTCGGATCTCTTCTTCCTTCAACACCAATTTCCGCTCTGAAAGGCATGCAAGGAGGGTTAAAAGGCTGTTTGTATTCGATTCTAACGAAAAGAGTTATTGACCGGTTTCAACTTTTTGAACTTCGAGATCGGCTTTCGCCCGGTTTGTTTCAAAGTTTGCCAGCGTCAAATCATTGATGGTACTGTTAACCAGATTTAAGTGACCGACGGGTTAATTTCCGCCATGTCAAACACAAATATAAATCATCCGAGGATACGTAACAATTGTGCCGATTCAAAGTTTGCGACTGTCGCTTCAAGTTCAACCGAGATTGTGTCCAGTTTTTCTTTGAGTTCTTTTGCAGTGATGGACTTTGCGACGAGTTCGGTGGTTTTCGATTGAAGCTCGGCTTGAGTGACGTTTAGTTTATCGGCTGAAGAAATGCAAATTGTACACCATTGCACAACGGGTTAATCGGGTATTCTGATGTGCCACTGGCGGGGCCTCTTACTGGTATCCTCAAGACTTTTGCTTGTTACATCCAGATCCTGGTATATTTTCTATAAGCAGGGATAATTGAATTACAGCAACGCGCTTCTGTTACCATCTTCATAGCGCTGATAATTTCATCGGATGCCTTGACCTTTGACCTCAAATCACTGACTTCGATGGTTCTTTGTTCCAAGCTTTCGGTGGCTTCGTCCAGCTGGATTTTCTGACTGAAAAGCAAGTCCATCAATCGCTGGATTTGAGAAGATTTTTTTTTTGGTTGAGGAATCCATACTTGCCTTTTAAAGCGGGTCTGGAGGCTTTCCAAATTCTCGGCGACTTCTTTGTACCGCTTCGTAATCTGCGACAGCGACACTTGAGCAACAGTACGCACATTCAAGGAAAGAAAGAAGTCAAACATGCTCCAGTTCTTCGAGAGTTTGCCGTTGTTTCTCCGCATTTTCAGTCTCAATCTCCGCAATTTTGTGCTCGTGGTCTTTCGCCATACGTTCCTTCTCCGACGTGAACTGCTTCCGCTCCTCCTCCATCTGCGGGAGAAGGAAACGGAGGCTTTAGTAACCGTTGTTGTACTTAAGGCGAAAACTCTCCGCGAAAAACCTGTCGGTTCATGGTATTCACGGTATCCTTCAACAGCCCCTGCACGCTCTTATAGTCTTCCATGCATGCTTTGACCGTCGATTCATTTTCAAGGCGAAGCTGGTCCAGTTCGAGTTCGTGGGCTTGCGTCAGTTCGTTTAAACGAGCTTGCGTTTTTTCTTCTTGTACAATCTCTTGCGATTTTGTGAGTTCGTGCATATCTACCAAGTTGGATCGGATTTTTCGGTCTGCGTCGCTGCAAAAAATAAAACGGGTTTTCAATGTCTTTTTTGGTGGACTGGTTGAATGCTTCACTCACGTGCTTACGCCCTCCATTAACTCCTTCATTTCTTCTTCTCGATGGTAGCAATCCCGTAGCTCTTGCAACTGAGAATCAATCGTCCGAACATGTGCCTGTAGTTGTTGTTGTCGTTGTTTCAGAAAGCGAAGGTGTGGAGCGTGATTTGCCCCAATATTCGCGAGGTACGCACATCGATTGTTTCTTCGCATAATTTGGAATTTTCCTGCGCGTCGCGAAGTTGGTTTTTCATGGTTTCGATTTGAAGAGTCCCATCTTTGATTGTCTTTCAAAGAAATTGCGCAAATGTGTCGCAGCAAGCACATCAGCCAATACACTTAAACATAAAACGCCAAGTTTTGAATAAACAAAAACCTCAGTCAGCTCGTCCTCGTACGCGTCAATCAAACTTTGGATTTCGACATTGTGATCCTCGTTTTTGGTGTTGAGATAGTAAATGACCTTTGTCAGCTGCGCAATCTTCTTGGACATTTTGAACACGACTTTTGTTGTTGGCGTTTTGCGCGGTGATCGGATTCGAGGTGCGGGATTGGCAAAGTTGAGTAAGTTGTCCACTGTAAAAAGCAGAGGTGTTGGAGACCTTCAGGCGGCGCAATGACGCCCTTTTCAACCGTCTTGTCAGGCACGGATCCTCCGCCTCTGCTGTTGGGCATTTTGGATGTCCGCCGTGTTGAAGCGACTGAAGACATGGTTCAAAAATTACGTGACAAATTTTTATTGTAAACAGGAAGCTCGAGTGCAGAAAAGTCGGCCCGGACACAGGCTAATATTGTGCCATAAGCCCAAGAATGTTTTCAGTCGCCCGGAACTTTTGTACTTTTGAGGATGATGTCGGCGTGTTTAAATTGACATTGAAAGAATTGAAATCTTGGATGTGTTTTGATGGCACTTGGAGACGCGTATTCTTGAAGCACCCAGATTTGCAAGAATTTGCTGTTTATGGGACGCCAATCTCTTTTGAACAGCGCCAGGAAACCTCCACAACTTAAAGAGCTGCAATATCGAAACTTGGCATTGACATCGCTGCTGCGAGTGTTTGATCCTTGATATCAACTGTTGTCTCGAGCCACCCTCTTGGGATCAATGGGATAATATTCTTCTCCAAGGTTTGCTCGCGTTTAAATTGATGCATTTCTTGGCGATTGGCGTTCGAATGAATACTGGCGCGATCTGTCTCAAGTTTCTGGTCGACATTTCACAATTGTCAGATTCCCGCAATAGAGACAGCCAAGATATGGCGATTCCAATAATCCAAGTTCAATGGAAAGATCCAGGAGTCTGATCGCAATCCTCGCACGCACAGAAAGTGCACACTTTTATCCATTCGCGTCTTTTGCGTGCATCGATTATTCGCGCAAAAGACTCACAGTTCGATTCAGTGCATGTTTCAATTCACTTGCGGCAGACATGCAGCTGCTACGGCGTTGCATGGTCAAGATGCTTTATTGAATCCGCGTCAGTCGCATTATCCAGTCATCGAACACGAACTTTCCAAAGTCAATGCAAACCCCAGATACAGTTCCAATTGATGAACTTGCTTGGCTCGACATCGATGAAACTGATCATGAGCTGGCCTTTTGTTTCACCTTGTCCCAAAAGGCGTCTGAGCCTTTCTTATCCCGCAATGCGTCCTCCTTCTGCTTCTGGTGCTCGACCAAGTGCTTTGTTTGGAGCTCCTTTACTCGCAGCATGCTGAAATGGAAAACCTGAGATGCCGATGTCAGTTGGTCGAGAATCTCAGGAAAAAGAAAAAGGCCAGCTTACCCATGACGCCAGACACTCCTTCTCAAATTTGGATGCATCTTCTTTGCACACAAACAGCCTCTCCTTCTCCTCTTTCGAAAGACTCTTGTCGTTCTCAAACTTGATCGCCAGCGGCTTCGTTGTATCCAGTGCAACAATGGCATCGTGGCCGCCCGTGATTTCTAATCCGTTCAGCCACAGATTGTTCTTGTTGAGACATGTGAAGTAGGCGTCGCGCTGGGCCCAGCATTGGCGCCTTTGCTGGCTCGACGGCGGTGCTGTAGTCATTCGATTTTATTTTTTATGCAACTTAAATTTGATGAACAGAAGCAGTTTGTTGGCGATGATTGTTGCAATGACTGCTGCAGATCGTCAAGTTGGAGGAATTTTGACGGTGGGGCTAATTCTCACATCGAGATGAAGAAGTGAGGAAGCCACATCGAAAGGAGACAGAGAGTTGGTCGTTATAGAGAGACTCGGATGCTAAACGCGCATGGTTGGTTAGTTGGTTGGTTATGGATGGATGGATGGATGGATGGATGGTTGAGGTTGTCTGGAGAATTCATCCGAGCATGACGAATAAAAAGTGAAGCAAATTAAAAAGGATGACGCTTGCCAAGCGATTGGGCCTCTTGGAACGAACCGTTTCAGCGCAACTACGCAAGATACAACAGCTTGAATCGAAGGTCTTGCGTCTGGAATCGCGGCTTCGTCGTGAGTTTAGCCTGCGTCCGTCCTGCTTAGCGTGCTAAACACCCAACTTTCCCATCACAGAGCCAGACGACTACAACTCAGACTTAGACACTCCTCCCGCAGACGTGCCGAGTATACCTAGACGCTCAAAGCCACCCAGGGAATCGAGTCCGTCCAGCGTCTTTGATTCCGACTCCGACATATCGGATGTGGACTCAATTCAATCCACGACAACAGACTCTGCAGCGACACCGCCTCCGCCGTCTCCGCTTGAAGAAAACATGTCCATGGAAGAAGCTGCTGCGTCGCTCCAGAAAATGCACCAAAACCCCTTGCATGTAACCACCTCTTCAAACCACGTGCCTTGTCTACCCAAGCAGTCACCAAAAAAATCTAACGATAGAACGGGTGAACTCTTTAAACCTGCTGCAAGTCTTCCTGCAGAGACCAACGCTTCAGACCACGCACTCTCAAAGAATGCCCGAACCAACTTGACGAAGATCATGACTGCGCTCCTGCATCATCGACATGCGTCTGTTCTCAAACAGTCTTGCACAATTCCATGGATAACAGCGTTCCTGAAAGATCATGCTACTAGCGACGGTCAAAACTTGTTTGACCTCAACAGCATGAATGAACGACTGAAATGTGGGGAATATAGAAGTCACATGGAATTCAAACGCGATTTCGATGGGCTCAAGGGCAATTTTGCAGATCGCAATTTATTTGTACGTTATGCAAAAGTGGGAATTACTCAATTCGAGCTGGAAGATTTGGACTATGAGGTTTTGTCGGCTGAACGTTTGGAGACTTGTTTTACCAGCTATTGGACCCATTACTTCCCAGAAATAATGGGGAAAAGGAGGAGAGGTAGAGAAAGTGTCTCTGAAACGGGGGTTGATGGTAAAAAGTTCAGGCTGTAGTTGAACTTGCAACATCCTCTCCTCTGTATATATCGGATTTATCATCATGGAACTTTAAACTAAAAACTTGTGAACATCTCGAAAAACATCTCACTGATATTGTCTGTGTAATTATTAGGAATAAAGCCGTTTATTTAAGAGATGTGCGCATGCCGATGACAGCCAGTGTCGCCGTGGTGATCGCGACTTGATTTCCACAATTTTTCCTGCCGACTTTCATTGTTATCTCACTCATCAGCAATGACCCAACTGGAAGAAATGCCCGACCGCGCGATGGACGTAGTGCAGATTGTCGGGGCCGTGATATCCATGTACAACGCGGTTGAAGTGTACGTATGCGCGTTCAGCACCTTCAAAAAGTACAACACTCTCTACTGCTGGTCGGTCCTCGCTTGCGCCACAGGATTGCTGCTGCAGTCCACCTCATGGATGTTCATCTACTACAAGCTATATTCCAACAACTATCTCATCATGGCGATAGTGGCATCGTCTGTGGGGTGGTGGGCAATGGTGACAGGCTTTTCGCTGACATTGTACTCGCGATTAACCATCGTGGATGTGCCTCGAGCGTATTGCCAATGGATCAGGAATCTCATCATCTTTAACTTTTTGTTTTGCCACTTGCCCACAACGACATTTACTTTCGGAGCGCGTATGATTGGGACTGACGCGTGGGTGGTGGGATACTCGGTCATTGAAAAAATCCAAGTGACCATGTTTCTGATCCAAGTAAGACAAAAGAATCGGATGTGTTCTGTGCTTATGATGGTTTGCTTTATAACAGGAAGTTATTCTGTCTTTGATGTATGTCATTCATGTTGGGCGCGGATACGGAAATGAGATGAAGACGGTCAAGCGGCACACGCTGTATGTCAACATTTTCGTGTTGATCCTGGATTTGGTCGTTGTGATTGTAGAGTACGCGGGACTCTTTGCGATCCAAGTTGCTCTCAAAGTTGCCGTGTACTCGATCAAAATCAAGCTGGAATTTCTGATACTGAGACAGCTGACCGATGCCAACAAGTCATTTCGTCGGTCAACTTTGGGGCCCGTTAAATCTGCGGGTAATCGCACAGAGACGCCGATAAAGTCGAACAATGGTTTGGGAAGGAAGTCCAACGCACATGCGGAAGTATTCACATCTGGATCCGCGATTGCTTTATGATGAAATTGTAAGCAATATGCTTTTGTACGGAAATAAAATGGTGCAAAGAACGAACGAACGAATCGCGCCGAACGCAAGGACAATTATGTCGAGAAAAGGCAGCCCATAAAGAGGCGGATACTGTGATCATAAAGCAACTGGAGTGCTAAAATCCGTCAACTGGGACCATCATCTTCCCGTGAAGGCAGTTGAGATTCCGTGGTGTCCGACATCTTGGGCCAGTAAAAAAAAATTCAAAGTTCGTCACACAGAACCCACGTGACTGAATCAACTCAACTTGCAATTCGGACACAGCTTTCGGATTTCGGACAGGCTGAAGAAGTATAAAAGAAGAAAAGTCACTGCAAACTCAGCATAACAAAACTATCCCCAAAACCGAACCACTGAATGGACAACGTGATGGACGTGCCAGACCAGGATGAGAACCAAGCACCCTCTTTCCCACATTGCCATGACACGGCTGTTTCAGACAAGAGCCCGAAAGGTACGTGATGAAAAATTAAAGCAGCGTCTGCCCTCCCTCAACCGCTGGTGTTTATATATTATCATCACTGTCAAACAGCGGTTAAAGAGCCTGTATCCACGTCTTCGACTGCAATCCTGTGCTTCGGTCCCGCGCCAGCTGCGCACAATTGCTCTCGCTGCCCCTCGACAACTTCGCAAGCCCAATCCCGTCGTAACGACATGCGCTCAACCATGTTCAATGCCCTTCGTGAATCTATCAACCCGTGCAACTCGTCGCCTCAATACGCTCCTTATTCCAGCAAAAGCCCATGCTCAGTTGCAACTGTTCCAGCCCCTCCAAACTTTAGCACCCCTTTGAAAAAATCACGAAAACCACACCTCCCACCTGAACTCATTCACCAAATAGTTGAGGCATCCGCATACCTGTGCTCTGATTGCTCCCGTGCGCACTTGGAACCCTGTTCAACGAGCGCATGTCTGTCACTCTGTCCGTCGGACCCAAACGCAAGTCTTCGATGCAAGAAATGCGACATGGTGTACTGTGAAGCATGCGCTGAGATGGACGCGGTGGCGTTTTGCGATCTTTGCGATCAAAGTTATTGCGCCGCGAATGGATCGAAGCCTGGCTGTGGCGACATTGCCTTCTGCGAATGTAAATGCGTCGAAGCTTGCATTCCATGTGTCTTTGAAAGCGAGGCGTAAGTTTACTTTCTCTTTTCGGATTTATTGTTTGGCATACCTCGTGCTTAATTCTCTTCCCCCTGCACACGCAACTCAACCAGACTTGTAGTATGCGGTGCTGAAGACTGCGGTGCCGTGTTTTGCAGCTGCGCCAACTGTGCGGGACCGTTGAGTTATTCATGCATGGCGTGCGATTTGGTATGCTGCCAGACAAAGGCATCTTGCTTGACGTTGATGCGGGAGTGTGCCCGTTGCTCTGAGTTTTACTGCGTGGAGTGCATCGATTATCACACGGACTATTGCTTCGACGATGGCGATGACGAGGAGGACGACGCTGATTTGATGGAATGAGCGTAAAGCGGATTGGGTTGCGCCGCATGTTGTTTGCTTGGGGGTCAATGAGGGATTCAGTTAATAGAAAGAGTTGGATCAAATAATTAAAATATTTATATTTTGCGGTAAATTACTCCAAAAAATCAAAATTACATCTCTTGGTCCACTGCGAGTCGTTGTTCAAAAAAATGAATGATTCAAAGTCCATGTTGCTGTGATGGCAATTTATTTTTTAACACCCATTTCAAGTCAGTATGCAGATGCAGTTAGAAAACAGTTGTCCATTCAGTAGTCCGTATAACCTCGGGATAGGTCGTCAGCAGTATCGTAGTAGAGCGTGTAGTCAGAGTTCTTGACCTCAGCTCCAGTTTGCAGCACCTCAGGAAGATTGGGGTTGCCTGAAAATAATGGAAAAATTTATTGTCAGTCGTCAACGATTTTCGCCGTGTTTCAAACAACTTACCAATATACGCTCTTCCAAATACGGCTGCGTGAATCGGTCCTCCCTGAACTCCTTTGCCGTTCACCTGATCTTCGGCAACCTCGCCAGTAAGTCCAGCGTTGTTAAACACGAGCGCGTTTTTGATGAGTGGGCGAAATTCATCCAACACGACAAGATTGTTGGCTCGAGGATGCGGGAATCCTTGACTGAGTTGGATGTATCCAATGTCAAGTTTGTCAAGTTCTTGAATCTGTTGTGGAACATTGGTTACATTTCACAGCTGGAATTACTTGATGCAGATTTCTCACCAAGTACGTGTACTGCTTTCTGGCATCTTCCTCTGAGTCACCCATGTCGTTGTATCCTCCAGCTGGAGTGAGCTTAATGCCAACACGTTTTGAGTCTCCCCATTCGGCAATGAAGGCCTTGATGATTTCCAGCACAAAACGCGATCGGTTTTCGACGCTGCCACCCCATGCATCCCTTCGCTTGTTGGAGTGAGATTCAAGGAATTGGTGTGGAAGGTCTATAACGAGATACATCAGTTGCTACCCCATTCAACATTCGAAATGAGATGTTTCAAAAATACTTACAGCCATTCGCTGCATGCAATTCAACTCCATCAAACCCAGCCTCTTTAGCAGCACGCGCAGCTTGACGGTACATTTCCACATAATGAGAGGGATCTTCAATGGGAGTTGGGGTGACGTATCCAGGCGCACCCTCCAAAAGTCGGAACTTTCCGCCTTCCGCCTTAACAGCCGATGGGGCTACGTTTGGTCGCCCCGCTTGGTGGTGAGGATGAGCGACACGGCCAATGTGCCAAATTTGCGCGAAAATCAAACTGTTGTTTTCGTGCACGGCGTTGGTGACTTTCTGCCATCCTTTAATTTGTGCAGGAGTAAAGATTCCTGGCGCATTGAGCCATTCTGGAAGGGGGTAGTGGATGGTGCATTTTGTTTTAGATTGCTATGTTGACAGTGCACTTGTCAATCGTTACCTCCTCCGATTTCTTCAATGAAGATTCCCTCAGACAAGATCAAACCGGCAGTAGATCTCTGAGAGTAATACAAGGCCATGAGATCATTAGGAATTCCGCCTGGAGATGCACGGTTGCGGGTAAGGGAGGCCATGACGACTCTGAGTAGAAAAGGAACTTGTCAGTGAAACGCGGGGAGATTATTCTCAGCAATGCAACTTGTCTCACCTGTTCTTGAGAGTCAGAGAACCGAGCTGAACCGGTGTTGCAAGAGTTGGGAATTTCATGTTTCTTGGGTTTGAGTTCTATTTGAAATGTTCCCTGGTGCGAAAGGGGCGCTTTTATACTCTTCTCCCAATTTGAAATATGCATGGTAATATGCCTGGAATAAATCTGCCGTGATTCGAAATGGGGCTTTAAGCTATTCGTTTTACGCGCGTCAAGAGTTGAGACAGTCGCCGTGAAGTGTCGAAGTGTGCCGATGGGAATCCAAAAATATCTCAAACTCTGAAACAGCTTACCATAAACATGCAGAGTATGATCATGCAGCCCACCTCCACATCCCCGCCGTTTGAAGTACCCAGCTCCCCTCCAACTTCGGACTCAGGGGGCCCACCGCCAGAAGCTGGACCAAGCACTGGGCCTGACGTCGAAGTCCTGGATGAAGAGCCGCGTTCGATCCTGCTCGCTCTCATTTCGCAACTGACGATTGGAATGGATTTGCACAGGTACTTTTCTTGTTTAGAAGGGTAGACAGCCGTAGTTGTGACTGTTCCTGCCCCCTTGCAAATCGCTCCCATCCAGAGTCACTCTGCCCACGTTCATCCTGGAGACGCGATCTATGTGCGAGCGACTCACGGATTTCATGTCTCATCCGGATCTGATCATTGGGTGCGGCTTACTTTGGCCACTCTCACTTACGTAATGCCTCCCACACATGTTCACCCAAGCGAAAACAGAATACCAAAAATACAGGACCCAGTCGATCGATTCATTGCGATAACTCGTTTCTTTCTCTCTGGTTGGCATATCAGACCAAAGGTGATGGGATATTCGTGTTGCAAAATTCGACAGCTAAACGCAACCCTCACCTTCCAGGGCGTCAAAAAACCGTATAACCCAGTTCTAGGAGAATTCTTCCGATGTACATGGACACTCCCGGACAAATCAACCAGCTTCTACGTTTGCGAGCAAGTTTCCCACCACCCACCCATCAGCGCGTACACGTACATCAACCCTCACCACAACATTTACATCTCGGGAGATCTTCGCCCAAAGAGCAGGTTCCTTGGAAACAGTGCCGCAACACTCATGCAAGGAAGTTTTCGAGTACGGTTTCCGAGTTTATCCAACGAAGAATATTGCATCACGTTTCCGAATGTGTATGTGCGTGGGATTCTGTTTGGACGCATGTTTATGGAATTGACCGATGTGGCCACGATTTCATGTGAAGAGACCGGGCTTCAAGCGAGTTTGGAGTTCAAGTCTAAAGCGTCGTCACCAGGGGCTTTGTTGGGTGGCGAGAGGAATCTGAACGCAGTGGAAGGGTGCATCCAAAGAAAGTCAGATGGCATTGATATTGCTCTTGTGTCTGGAAAATGGTCGGATGCGCTCTTTGTTGAGCGCCTTTCGCAGCCGCAGTCATTGCCGCAGCAACAGCAACAACAAACCGATTCAACAGGCAATTCAACTGACGGTCTGTTTCGGACAAAGGGCTCTGGAACACCAGTTGCGAAACGGACTGGGTTCATTCAAGGCGTTCTGAATGGGTTACCGCGGTTGCCTTACGCGCTATCTTCCGCGAGCGAACCAAGCGTTGATAACCGTGAAAGTCTGTTCATTGTGAATGAAGCGATAATTCTTTCAAAGAATGTTGCGGCGGAATCTGACATGGAGGCCTTTGAAAGCCGAAGGTCTGCGCGTTTTGTAGGCTTGTCATATCTGACTTTTTTACCCACAACAGGCTGTGGAAACATGTGACCCAGGGTCTTCAGGAGAGAAACCTCGATTTCGCAACTGAGCAAAAAAGCGCCATCGAAGACAATCAACGAACAGTCTGTAAAAATCGTGAAGATGCAAAGGTCGAATGGGTCTCGCGCTTTTTCGTCCCAGTCGGGGATGAATGGAAGTTCGACATTGAAGAGTACGTGACTTCTTTCTTCTTTCAGTGCTGATGATATTCCTAAACTTGACGATGTTGCTCCGTAAACCCAGTCTAACGATATGCGACCCGGAGATTGCTTGCGAAAAACTGAGAAAGGTTATTTTCGCAAGCGCGAAACTTCCAATGCACCAGCAGTTCTGGGAAACAGACTGACCGCGCTCCTGTCCGCACATCTCGGTTGATGCTTGCCCTTTTCTTTTCTTTTTGCTGCGCTGAAGGAGTACATAGTTTTCTGAGTGTAATATTGCAAAGATCGAGTGACTCTAGACTTAATTTAAATTGCTACTTG
This sequence comes from Chytriomyces cf. hyalinus JEL632, assembly GCA_025435555.1. NCBI lineage: Eukaryota > Fungi > Chytridiomycota > Chytridiomycetes > Chytridiales > Chytriomycetaceae > Chytriomyces > Chytriomyces cf. hyalinus JEL632. The sequence continues at coordinate 199,084 of JAIWWG010000047.1, read as the reverse complement.
TCCAATACATGAACACATCGATTGCACTGACTCCACGTCCTACTTTGAGGAAAAGATTGTGTATTTCTCGTTTATACAAAACTATGAGTGAAGTTAACAGCGCGTGCAATTGGGAAAACACGTCACTGCTTGTCTCGTAATCCTGCCAAATGCACAACCGCAACCTGCACAGTAGATGTGGTTTAACCAATAATCTTCACCCAATACTGAATCAAAAATCAAGAAAACAAGCACTCACCACGCCATCATGGAAACATACTGACACCTTATCCCCTTTCACACCCCACGCAACTTCAAACACATTTCCATTCCCTTTAAAACTTTTGACAAGCGCCCAATCTCGCGTGCGCCACACATTGAATACATTATCAAACCCACCACTCGCCAAGAAACACCCATCTGCACTGAAACACAGCGCGCTGACTTGCAGAGTATGACGCTCGAGAATTTGCACGCATCGTCCGCTCGTGGCGTCCCAAATGCGGATTGCATTGTCGAAACTGCCGCTTGCAAGCATACGGTTTTGTGGGAATCCAAGCGTTGTTGCTGTTACTCCTGACGTAGATCCAGTCGCATTTGCAGCTGATGGATTGTTTGGCGCCCAACGGAGGCAAAATACTTCTTGCTTGTGGCCCGTCAGGTTGAAAAGGGGTGCGTTAGTCTCCATCGCCCAGACTTTGATGGTGCCGTCATCACTGCATGATGCCAAAAGTTGGTTGGTCGCATCCCATTGAATTGCATTAACTTCCGCCTGACAAACATTGGTTTGATCTTAGTTACTTCACCTGTTTCATGAAATCAGCTTACCCCATGGCCAGAAAACACCCGCAATGGTTCCAGCATTCCCATTCTGCAAACATACACATATTTGTCGCTGCTGCACGTCGCAAAGGTAATATCATCTTTCCAGTCAATATCCAAAACGGGACTTTCGTGACACTCAAATTGTTGACGCAATTCGCCAGTTGCAGAGTCCCATATAATGACAGTCGCGTCAGATGAGACCGTGCCCAACAAATCCCCCTTTTTGTTAAATCGCAGAGAAAATACGGTGCCCTTATGACGTGCCAGTGTGTGCTTTAAGTCGCCTGTGCATTTGCATTGTGGCTTTAGTGAGGTATAGTATTGGAAACAACGGAGATGGGCACCTGATTTTTGCCATATTTTCACGCTTCCACCGACAGATCCAGTGGCAATCATCAACCCTTGTGGATGCCAATCAAGACACGTGACTCCGTTTTCTTCATCCGCGCTGGCGTGATCCAGTGTGACAGCGCAATCTGTCATGATCCCTTCCGACGAGTCTGGGGGCACACGCCAAAGTCGAATCCGTCCATCCTGAGATCTGGGTCAAGAGTGAAAGGGGTCACCACCGAATGCAAAACACAACCGCCGCAACGATTTTACCCAGCAGCCAGCAGCATGAAACGCGGATTCCACCCCACGCAATACACGGCACCAACAGGACGAGCAGGGTCAATAGTTGGCTTGTAGATGGTGACATCTGAAGCGGTTTGCAGAAGTGATTCATCTTCTTCGGCAGTGGCTGTCAAAAGGAGCAACTCGATTTAACGGAACATCCAAACAAAAGGTGAAAAGAGAACGTTCAAAATTGAAATTATACACTTACTTATTCCCTCCATTGCAGTTGCGACGCCGCTGGAGCTCTCTTTCCTTGCCTTCTTTTCACGCTCCGCGCGTTTCGCTTCCTTCCGTTCCCGCTTTGAAAGCAGCGAATCTTCTTTTCGAACATTGGCAGTCGCATTCAACTTTTTCGAGTTCTGTTTACTTGTGTCTGATTTATCTGCGTTTGCTGCGTCTGATTGGTCATCGTGTGAGCTTGATTCGTTGATGACACATTCATGTGGATGCGTGAGAGAAAAGGGTGCCGAGCATTTGGTCATGGTGACTCCATCCTTTGCACGGGAATAGCGATATGGAAAGAAAAACAGCGTGGAGCCAAAGAAAGCGACGGCGGTCAGTATGGACTGGTCGTCAATAAAAAAAACTGAGGGCAGCAAACACACCTCCATTGTGTGCGTCTCCACTTCTTCGTACTGAAGTCCTTTCTGCAAATAGTATATGAGGGCTCCCGGCGGCACACGAGATGGTTTTATAGCTTGTGATTCGTGTCTCGTGCCCGCGTTTGTGAGAGATGCAATGTAGTCTAGCATGGTGTGATTATTCGGTGATTTGCTTCGATGGTATGTTCGAATCTCAGCGTAAACGTACCTCGAGTGTGGACCGAGGCTTCTTGGCTGAAGGCAAAGGTGGAGTGCGAGAAGCCTGAAGCGTGCAAAGTCAGAGAATCCCACCAGACAAGAGAACTAAAATACGCAGCAGCTAACCGCTCTCGAGCAGATAGCGGTACACTAGGTAGTTGACATCGTCAGAGGTGATGGCCATGTTTTTCCGCACTAAATTTATTTACCCTGAAATATCCATTAAAAATGAACAAGCTGTTGCAGTCGCTGCTTGCCTTTGTCACGCTGTTCGCTGTTGGTGGGGACTTCGATACGCATTTGACTTCAATTAATATTCGGCGCTCCTGATGGACTCTCTGTTTCCAGTGTTTGCTCAGAGGGAGCAGAAAGATGATTTCCTCGTATCCATGAACAAGGAGATTATGCGTAACGGCGGCGCTCAACGCTCCACCGAATATCTCTCATTCGATGTCGTGTTCCCAAAGGGAAAAGAGGCAGACAGTCGCAGTACGCATCTTATATTGACTGTTTGAAATATAGCACCCAATTTAATTTACCGTTCGGCAGAGTTTGTCTCTGGCGAGCAAACCGAGGTGGTTGTTGGCGTCACGAACAAGGCTAAGCAAGCCACCGGGGTCTACGCTATCGGGGGTTACTTTGCATACTCGTCAAACACTTCAAAGCCAATTCACGAGGTGCTGTCGCAGTTTCTATTAAATAACGCACCTCGTCCATCTCTATTCAATGATCAGTGGCCGACGGTGGATGGCCGTATCGTTTAAAAACCGATAGGAAAGGATTATTCAACGGCCGAAAAAGTGAAAAGTGCGACAGGATCTCGCGAATGGACTCCCTTCAATTGTACCCGAATCATCTGGAATGGGATGCGTAATAACTAACTCAGCTTTCAACATCGCCAAACTGTTTCACATCGCGCGAAAATACAGATCCAACAAACCCGCGTCAACGTTCGCCTTGAACCAAAGCAGCAGACTTCGCTCCCTCTCCGTTTCAACCCAGAAATGGAGGCTCAGGAACTTATTCTTGTTGTGAACGTGGACTACTTTGACTCTGTATGCATGATTGCTCATTTCGAAAACCTTACGCCATGGCTAAAACAAATGCGGAACCTCCTTTTTATGTACCGTTAGGATGAAGCGCCACTTCGCGTGGTTGCGTTCGAGGGACCTGTTCAAATCATTCCATCTGATTTCATCTTCGACTTGTCAGGGTAATGATTTAGTGGTTTTTATGATCGTAGAGGGTGATACTGACATTGTTTTATTACGCTCAGCCTTTCAGTCCTTGCTGCATTCGGCGCTTTTGTTTACTATGGAGGAAAGTACCTCATCTCAGTGTACTTCCCAACAGCCGCCGCATCGACCAACTCAACCTCATCATCCGGAGCGTCATCTGCCACAGCTGCTGCTGCCAAGAAAGTGAAGTTGACATCTGCGGAGTTGAAAGCAGAAGCTGCCAAAAAGAAGGAGGAATTGGATGACGAATGGATTCCTGAGCACCTGAAAAAGACTGCCAAGAAGAAGTGAAGTGGGGAAAGTGAGTGATTTGCGATGTTGGTGTGTCGATGCTTGCACTGCTCCTGTTCCTGTTCTTTTTTTTTTACATCCGTGTTTTGATGTGGGGGGTAAGAAAGTAAGTTAACTACTACAGGTCAACTTCTCGTTAATAATTCACCAATAATAAAGATGACTGGAAGCAAGTTTGAGCATATGCCGTCTGATACCTTATGACGGAGGGGACAACCGGAAGAGTCAAGGATTCCCTCTTGTTCAGTTACATATACCGCGCACGGTTGAGGAATCTGACGATGGGCTGACACCCTGTAGGTAGATACCTGAAACATTCAACTTCCGCTGGCAAGTCCCGTTCGCTGTGCTCAGGAAAGCCTGCAGCTGATAAAAGCCAAAAAAAAAAAAAAAAAAAAAAAAGACTGATAGTGAATGACAACGAAGCCCAATGCCCCGCTTGACATTCAGCGACCAGACACACACTGTCTGCTGATGCTGCGCCAAAACTAGAGCCTATAATGAGTGCCTCGACATTCGCGTCAATAAATTACCGCGTCTCTGCAGGTTTCATCCCCCCACAAAAAAGAATCATCAGCAGTAATTCTCAGTAATTCTCTTCGCGTACGTGTCCCCGCTGTGCCATTCGAAACATACCTCACACGGCGTATTTGTGCAATGAACGCCTCATTTATTTCGTCTAAGTTGTCACACATAAGAGCGCATTGATACACGTCGTTTCGAGGCAAGAAACTAAAAGCTAGCCAAGAATCACATTCTGTACATGAAGATGTGGTTCCTTTACAGGACAAACAAGCCAACAATCGCAACGAGGGAGATGACGAGCCGTTCGGCGTTACTGGGTTTGGAAGTAACTGCGGCCACGGATGTCGGGCTGACAGCTGCAGCCTTGGCAGTGGCTGAGGCAGCGCCAGCAGGGGCGGCAGCAGCAGTGGTCGGTGCGGCAGCACCAAGCGCTTGGTTGATGGGAAAGTTTGGCGAGAAGAAGTATGTGAACCCACTGGTACCACGAACATCCGCACGAACACAGTAAGCACCTCCCGCTGGAATGTTACTTGGGATGGTACTTTGCATCTGCAAGTCTCCAATGTTGGCGGTACCGTTCAGCATGGCAAAGGGCGTGACCTTGTTGGCACCTTGGGAAGCGTCGGCTATTTCAAACGTGACTTGAGTGTTTCTCCATGCAGCGGCATCCGTATTAATGTTCCAGGTGATTGTGATGGGGTCGCCGGATTTGTAGGCAAGGTTTCCGTTGGGAGAAATGAGGACCATGCTGTTTGAGGTTGTTGGTGCGGACGGCGCGGACGGTGCCGATGTCTGGGCAACGACAGAGACGACAGCAGCAAAGACGGCAAGGATGATTCTGAGCATTGTTTGAGATGAGGAAGAAGCGCAGAGTGTGAAACCGCCTTTTATAAGACGCTGAAAATTGTCGATTACCAAAGAAGTGAAACAAACACAATTTGGACAAAACAGTTTCATCGAATCAGACACGCACTGCGAATGCGCTAGTAATTGCGATTGTTTTGTGCGTGCAACCGGCGAAAACTGACGGGCAAACGCAAAAAAAAAAAGTACTTGCTAATAAATGCATCCGCAGAACAGGAAGCGCGTCGCTGGCGCATCAACATACCGCAAGGACTTTGGTCCCAGCGAAACCTTCGCACCTGGAAGAGTAGATGTGTCTGAAAGCGGCTCGACTACTCATGTGCTGTGTGAAAAGGTGACTGTTTCTGCTTAAAGTCAAAGGACAGCACAACTGACTCCAGTCACTGAAAATAAGATGCTGCATTGGATCTTTGCACTCACTGCGCTCGCAATGTTTGTGTTTGTGTCTGCAGGCCCGCCGTTGCTGTGTCCGTCGTTGATGGCAACGAGTCCTAGGCCGGACCAAGCAATTCCATGGAATGGCGTCCGAATATACGGCGAATACATTCAATTCGATGCAATTCGCGCGTTATTCAATGTGAGTGACAACGTGCGCGGCACGGACATTTCAATTCAGTTCGATGCAACGAGCACTGCATGCGATGCTTTTACTGCTGCCAGTTCAAGTTCTTGCGCTTCGAGCGCATGCTTTGCTTCATCACTCCTTGCAGCTGTGCCCAATGCTTCAAAAAAGCGGGTGTTGTATGAATGGGCTCATTTGGAAACATCAAACCATTTTGCCATCTTCAACGGCGTCCTGTTCAATCTCACGGCCGCATTGATGGACCAAAGCCGATATGTCTTTTCACCTTCTGTGATTTCAGCGCTATCAAACATCGCTGGACGCGATGCAACGTTATTGCTCAACAGCCGCAGTGAGCTCAAAAGCGCAACAGCTTGTCTGCTTCACACGTATTCTGTGGGTTTTATTCGCACCGAATATATTGGGTGCGCCATCATCCACACGCTCCAAGTTGCATCCTTTGCACTCATCATGACTGTCATTGGCGTGAAGTTGGTCATTGCCGCAGCATTTCACCTGGGGTTGAGCACTGGTGTTCACAAAAAGAAATCACGTTCGAAATTGCAAGAACGGCTCCTTCTGAATGACGCATCAAAACGCACGCGCAGCACTGCAAATCCTCCCATCATTTTCCAAGTGACCTGCTATTCGGAGAGCGAGGCAAGCATTCGGCAGACTCTGGAATCTCTCGCTTCAACGGATTATCCAGACTCGGGCAAGCTGCTATTTGTCGTGGCCGATGGACTTGTCACTGGCGCCGGAAATACCGAATCAACGCCCAGCGCAATCTTGAATCTCATGTCCATGACTACTTTTTCCGACGAGCCACTTCCGAAAGCGTACATCTCCGTCTGTTCTGGAAGAAAGCGCGTGAACCACGCACGAGTCTATTCTGGATATTTTATCGGTGCGAATCAGGTTCCCATCCCGATGATTGCTGTTGTGAAATGCGGATCCTTTGACGAACTTGGCGAAGGTGAAGCTAAAAAAATTGGAAATCGCGGCAAACGCGACTCGCAAATGATCTTGATGAATCTGCTCTCGCATGCGCTCATGGATGACACAATGACAGCTCTCGACCATGAGCTGATGATCCAAATTAATCGAATAACACCAGTTAATGTGTCCATCGAATCCTTTCATTTTGTTTTGATGGTGGATGCAGACACTGTGGTTGAAAAGCGTTCTTTGCATTACTTGATGGAGGCAATGAATGCAGATGATCGAATAATCGGAGCGTGTGGCGAAACTCAGATTTCAAACAAGCTTGCGTCATGGGTCACCGCAATTCAGGTGTTTGAGTACTTTCTGTCGCACCATTGGGGAAAGGCGTTTGAATCTGCGTTTGGAGGAGTCACCTGTTTACCGGGATGTTTTGCGCTCTACAGGATCAAAGTAGGAAAAGGACCGCGCGGTGCATGGACAGTTCCTGTCTTGTGCAATCCCGACATTTTGCATGAATATGGGGAACGTCACATCCACTCGCTGCATAAAAAAAACTTGATGCTTCTCGGGGAAGACCGCTATCTCACCACGCTCATGCTGAGAACATTTCCGAACCGCAAGCTTGTTTTTGTACGGCGCGCACTGTGTTGGACTGTTGTTCCAGAAACCTTGAGGACTTTGATGTCGCAACGTAGACGATGGATCAATTCAACTGTGCATAATTTAATAGAGCTGATGCAAATGAGGGATTTGTGTGGCGCATTTTGCTGTGGAATGCGGTTTCTTGTCTTGGTTAGTACAGCTCCCATTTTTCGGCGTCAAAATCTTAACGGCCATCAAATACTTCAAAAGCTCGAATTCATTGGAACGGTTGTGCTTCCTGCTGCATTTCCACTTTTTGTAACTCAAATGGTGATGGCGGCCATGTCCGGATCTGTGCCCTTGGTACCTGTCTGCATCACATCTTCCATCCTCTTTCTGCCTGGAATCTTGATGTCGATTCTGTCCTGCAACCCAATCAGCATCCTATGGATGATTGTTTACTTCTTCAGTTTGCCTGTTTGGACAGTGCTGTTACCCTTGTGGGCGTTTTGGAATATCGACGACTATGGGTGGGGTGAAACGAGAAAGATTCAGGGTGACACTCACAGGCCGACAGAAGATTTAAGAGTTTCTCATGAATCCAAGTTGGTTGGTGTAGCTTTTAAAACGTGAGTACGATACTCGTTTAATACCTGTTTTGGAGTTGAACTGTTTCTTTTTTGAAGGAAAACTGAATGGGATCAACAAGCTCCGGAAAACATTTTCAATGATCAAACCATAATTCTTGAACCAGATCATGTCTGTGTTTCACAAGAAAGATCAAGGTTTCCTCCGTTCGGTGCACCAGCAAATGCCACTGGTGATGGCAATCCACATGCTTCATCAACAATTTCCAGAGAGTCAACACTTGTGAGTGTAGACACAAAAACCACTGTGTCGAAAGACTCTCCCGTGTTTCTTGTTTCGCTTGCTTCAAGCTCAAGTGATTTAAGTACGACGCGAGAAGGAGGTCATCGCGTTGGGTATGGACCAAGGGCGTATCCGCACATCGTTTAGTCTTGCATCCATTCTTCATTTGTATATAGTCAGAGTTTGGATGGGCAGTTTATTTATAGGAAACAACTTAAGTGTCAATAATTTATTTTCAAGATCATCCCTTGAATCTTGAGTCGCCATTCAGCATTTCGCAACGTGTGGTTCCTTGTCCGTCCGCGCACTATGTATTGATCAGGAAGCTGAAAGCATTCCCAATGTCTTTTGCATCATCTTCATTAGTTGGGAACCTTTCAGATATTCTCAGTATTTACGTCAATATATATGCATGCCTAATAAGGTTTCAACAACAGATACAACCCCACCGCAATAGAAGCCACTATCCACATGGAAAAAGTCCCCACAAATACATTCAACACATCGGTTCCATGAGGAATCACTTTGAACTCTACCATATCTTCCTTGATGACTGCGAAACCACCTCCTTCAACACCTTCTTCTAGCACCAACCCTTCCGTTCCGTAATGCTCGCATGAGTACCCAGCAAATGTCCCGCTACTCTTAAAATGACCCAGCATGGCGTCTTTTCCCTCCCACAGCTTCTTGAGCCAATAATCAAACTCATTATCATTCAATGAGGCCAAGGCAGATGAAGTTTGTGTTGGGAGAACCCGAATGTCAATGCAGACCTTGTTCAAAACTGCCGATTTACCTCCCATTCCAAAGACATGGAGCGGGGCCAAAGCTTCATTTGGAGAAATCCCGTCTTCTTGGTACGTGTATGTGGGTATGAATCCAATCGTGAAATCCACAAATGTGTCCACGGGCGATGGTTTGGCCGTTTTCTTTTGTTCTGGTAACGGGTCCTTTGGCGGTGGGTTCAGTTTTTGAATGCACGTTCGCAGACCTTTTGATTTTGGTAGGACAAGGTGTACAGGCAAGGGTGGAACATACGCGTCTCCATCTTCTGCGGCATTCGATTCCGACACCTTTTGAATGTATTTCTTGGCAACGTTGAAGTTGAATTCGTTTGGAAACCCGCCCTCGGGGAATATGATGAGCCATAGCGGATCTTTCGGGCGAGTTGGTAGAGGTGTTAGGACCTTTGAAATGCGGGGTTCGTCCACATCCCATTTTTGAACTACGAAAATGAGGTCGCAAAGGTAGCCTGTCCATCCAAAGAATGGGACGTGGCGGAATATGTCGAGTATGATGAACTTGATTCCGCTTGTGTTGTTGGTATACCATCTGGAAGGAAAATCGCGGATTTCAAGCGTCAGCAACACAAGCGCCTTATAAAATAATGAGCAAACGAACAAAACACAAGTTACCCCAATATGCCCAAATAAAACCAGTCAAGGAAAGTTTGATGGTTGCCAAATAAAAGGATGCGTTTCAACTCAGGCAGTTTCTTCCAATCACCAGAGAGCACGATCGTTTGCTTCCCACACAGAATCCACGCCAACATCACGACCCAAGAGGCAACGGCACGGATACCAAAGCGGGAGACAACACGGAATGCGGACGGAACAAGTGCAAGCGGCGTTGCAAGTGCCAGCATGATGGACAAGTTCATGAAAAAGAGCGTTGCAAAGAGCGTAAAGAACGCAATGCGGAGACACGCAAACACGGTCCACTTTGGCTTCGTGTAGCTTGACACGGTGGGTGCTGTGTTGTCTGGCGGGGCAGCATTGTCCATATGTGGCGGAGGCGCGTGAGCTAAGCGTTGGATATTTATTGCGAAGAATTCGGAAAGACGTTGGACAACAATGCCAAACATCCCAAGTTTCAAACAAGGAAAACAATGCTAGCACAGCCGAGACACTTGAAAACTTTATCTAAGCCAGGCCCGAGGGATATCACGGGTTTTTAAACACTTGCTGAGGAGAGATCCATTCATTCTGGAACACATTTTAACTTCGATAGCTTCAAAGTTGCCAAAGCATAGAACTTCCCTGAATCACTCTTATAAACGCGAACTGGTTGAATTGCTCGTTTTCAAGGAAGCGATCTCTTTTAAGCAGTTCCGGTGATGTGGCCTACGCGCAGCACACAACAACGGCAACGGCCAGGGCGAGCGAGATCCGTGCCACTTGGACCGCTGGTGGTCTTGCCAAACAATGAATCGTGGTTTAGAAATTCCGCGCCAGTGATGACATCTTTGCTGCATTGTTGTGTCACAGATGGAAATGAGGCAATATGAGAATGATCCTGAAAGCGTGGGAATCAACTCTTCCCATAAATCTTAAAAAAACACTTTCAAAACAAAGGGCGAACGATATGAACCCAACAGAAGACGTTGAGAAGCAGAGCCTTCTGTCTGCAACTACCGAGAAGAAGAAGTCCTGTTGCCCAATAGCTGCTGGTGAGCGTCTCTGACGTTTTTGAGCGCTGCGCCGCCTGACTCACCGTGACTTTTTTAGCCACCAGAGGCGGGCACTGCAAACACGCAGTCCTGTTCATTGTAGGCGCCATCTTTATCGCAATCCATCACATCTTCCATCATGGTCACTGGTAAGATACTCACATGTCGAAATGTGCGTGTCTGAAAAGGGCTGAGATAACATTACAAATCAGGTCTGGCAACCCGCACTGGAGCGAACACCTGTGGCTCGAAACAAACGGCACCGTCGAAGTACCACCTTCCTCCATCGTGCTTCACTACACTGACGCGCTTGCTGAGGACACCATCTCCCTCCGCTTCCACAAATACACCCGTGCCAGCCATGAGGATCATCCCGGTGCTCTCAACCACTCGTCGCACTTTACGCGCTGTGAACCAGATTCTGTAAACGACGGTGTTGCTGTGTTTGGACCGGCGTGTGTCGATATGGTGAAGGACTTCAACGAGGCTGAGGATGGCACGCGTATTGCGTACGCTCTGATTGCTTTTGGAAAAAAGAAGGGCCATGAACACGACGGTGATCATGGGGATGACGATGACAACAACGAGGATGCAGCCCATGAAAAAGCGCACTGGATTGCCAAGGAAAACAAGCAGCTGTTTGGTGAAAGAGGTGACGACGACAAGAGACATGCAAGAGACGGCGACGTGCACCACGGTGGACATGGCATGTCGCACGATGCCGATAAAAGACCCAAAGAGCACGACTGCGGCCATCACGGACGCCCTGGCCCTGTTGCATCACGTGTAAACCACCGTAAGTATGCCGTCTTGCTTCAGAAGATTGTGTTGTACAAGGATTGAGAGGGTAATAGCTGGTCTGCTTGCGCAAGGATTGTTTCATGTTTGATTTCAGTCGTGTGTGTCTCTTTGCGTTTGAATTGTTCGTTAGTGTTCATGTTTTGGTAATGTGTATTATTTAGCAGTGCAAGAGTGGAATACAATATGGCTGTATTCCCATGTGATGATGGATAATTGATGCTCCATGTCTCCCTCCAAGTGGGCTGAGGGAAGTTTGTACATCCGTCTGAAGAAGCTTGTGCAGGAACTGATGGCAAATGAAGTACACGTCAGTCGTTGCCGCATGTATCCCAGGAAAGGCTTGGGAGGCGCTCAAGCATAACCCTTGATTTGAACCCCACAAAAAAGATGAGGCATTCTTCGGGTACCTTCTCATAAGCACACAGCAGTTGCGCATATTGCCATGATGTACTCCATAAACTAGATATATGAGAGAAAGCTGACCGGTATTATGTGGTCAACATAGTCGCAGATAGCCTCGATTACTCAAGCTCTATCACTTGAATCCAAGGTTTCAATTTTTACATTGCCATCTTTTACTTCTCTCTACTCTCCTTCGCATCAGGATATATTCAGCTACAGTGACAATGACAAGAGAAGAGAGATGGACAGAACGGCCTTCACCTCCTCAATTGTGTTCTCTGGACCTTGGCCATCCAGTCGTCCTCCTCAACTGCACCCTTCACAAATACGTCCAGCACCCAACTCCGCACCATATCATCAATCCAGCCCAGTCTACCATCATCCAAACGAATGGCATAGTCAAAGCCAATCGAATGCACCTGCACCTTCGTGTCCACTCCCTCCGCGTACAAGCCAAACCACTCCATTAAAGCAACTGTTCCCCCATTCCCAGCAATACTCTCGGCATGGATGTGCAGTGCGCGCACGTTACGGTCATGCGCAATCACAGGAATCTGGATCCAGGCGCGCAACATCTCAACACCACGGTGTGAAATGACTGCATGCAGTTTGAGACCCGTCTCATCCACCCTCAGCACGTTATCGGTCGGGTTCGTAAAGTCGAAACTTGCATTGACCACGTAAATCAGAACGGGCAGCGGCGATCCTGGCACGGACACGGGCACTTGTTCCACAGAAACAGGTTCCGACAGTGTCAGGTTCAGTTTTTCGATAAAAGTTGGGGAGCTTGAGGGCTGATCTTCAAACAGAGTTGGGATTGCCGCGAGGTCGATTCGGAAGTACTCCCACATTGGAATGTTCCATTTCCAGAAACCAATAAATGGAAACCATTGAGTGGGCAAAGACTGCTGGCGAAGAGTGACGGGTCTCGGTGCAGATGGCAAATCGCTTGGGATGGATGATACGTTTTGCTCATAATTGTATCTCTGCACGAAATATTTAACTGTATCGGTGATGAATGGACTCCAGAAAGTATTATTGACGGCATCAAGTTGCGAGTCGATTGAGATGTTGGCATATGTGGCACCCGCCTCAACCACCAGACCTTGAAAATCAAATCCAGCAACGATATCAGACGAGATTCCAAAATCAGCATCGTCTTCAGTCCATGACGATGGAATTGAATGGGGTCGGTACCACGGCCGCGCTGGAATGGGCAATGGGATGGTTTCAGCCTCCAGATGAACAATAGAGAAGCGTGTTGGTGAAGTGATGAGTTGGATGGGTGGTGCTTCGTTCACGCCCCTGGTGGCGTTGAGTTTGAATGCAACTGCTGAACCCGTGACGGATGTGATGTGCAGTGCATGTAACGTGAGTGGGGCAGGTTCCTTGGCCCCTCTTTAAAGAAAAGCAAGAGATATCAGATACACAATGTCAGCAAGCAGCAAACACAAAAGATGACTCCTTTTCTGCTTACCCCTGAAGCCGCTGTGGAATATACACATAATACAGTGCTGGAATAAACAGTGCCACCAACGACGCTGCGACAAACGCTCCAGCCATTGCCCGCACCTTACTCATGACAAGCACATGACTCAGATACGGCGAAAGAGCGTGTCTGACGGGCTGAAGGAGAGCAGAGGTGCGTGCGTTGAGGAGAGCGACGGCGGCTGACATACGCGTGCTCACGTGCTCTTGCTCGGGCACGGGTAAGGCGGCATTGGACGGAGCAGGAGTGGCGTTGGATGGCGTAGCGGCGTTGCTGCTCTCTGCAAGCAGCGGTTGGCGTTCATTTGCTTGGCCTTCAGGCATTGCTTGGTTTTTAAGTTTCTTTTCACACCGAAACAAGCAAAAATGAGGTTTATTTTTCTGGGAGACAGTGGACGGCTTTAAAAGAGCATGGTTGCAACAACAACGGCCGCGAATGACGAGGCAGCGGCATTCAGCACTGCACTGGATAACTTGGCGGATGGCACTGCAGAAACTGGAGCCACATTGGCTGATGGGGCTGCAGCACCGGCGCTAGGTGCGGCAGCAGTCACGACAGCCGGCGCCGCGCCGTTGTTGATGGTAAAAATAGGGCTGTAACATTGAGTCCATGTCTTGGCCTCATCCACGTCTCTGTACGTTGCCTTGACGCTGTACTTGGTCCCACTTGGGATGTTGGGGACGGCAACAGTGGCCTCGCCGCTCTTGACGAGGAATGGCTTGCTGCCGCCGAGTTCTCCGCCAGTAACGGTAACGGCGTTGTTTGGGTTTTTGGAGTCCTGTAAGAATTGGCGTGTTTTGGTGATGTCAAACGTGTCAAATTGCATTTCACAAGCCCAATTACTAAAGTTCAACACGTACGGAGAGAGACAGCGTCACGTTCAGGTTGTTGAATGTGTCGGTCGGGTTCTCGACGTTCCAGACGATTCTCTGAATATGCGAGTCAGCATACGCCGAGCAGATATAAGCACAAACGTACCATGGAGTCTCCCACGTTGTACATCTGGCCCTGGGCAGGGCTGATGATGACCATGGACGAGCCGGTGAAACTGAGACATCCGGCGGCCGAGACGGTGCTGATGACGGATGCCGCGACAGCGATGAGGTATGAACTGGGACCAAATTGCATTTTGACAGGTTTTGCTTTTTGGATTGAAATATTTGCACCTTAAGGGGCCCGATTTTATGTGTCTGTCCGAGACAAGGGGATATATTTGAGGTGGGCGCATGGCTGCGATGTCAGAGTGCTGGCGTTGTTTGACCGCGTGCATAACCTGTAGGCAAGCCTTCCCCAGACTGGGAGAGAGTCCCGGAAGTGACCCGTGACAACCATTTCCAGACGCCATAGATACAGCACCAGCACCAGTCACAATCAGTAAAACGGACTTTGCGGCATTTGTTGTATCGATGTATTGGTGATGTGATAAACATGAACTCTCTCTCGGCATAGGGCGGCTCACAAGGCGGAAAAAAAATTAAAAGAACGGAAAATCAGAGCAAAAACGCGGCCGATGCCAGCACGCCAAACACACGCGTCAACAATTGCACTGCCCCACTCGACTTGGTGGCCACCGGTGCCACCGCCGACACGCTCGCAACTCCAGTCGTTGCAGCTGCACCCGTCGTCGGCGCCACCGATCCAGCTGTAACTGCAAACGATGGTGAAAAGCATTGCAACCAGTTGGTAGTGGGTCCAATGTCCTTGAAGCGGGCAGAGACGGTGTATTTAGCGCCTGCTGGGATGGGTGGGACTGTGCTGATCAGAATCCCGTCAGCCACCTTGACTGGGTCGGCAGTGATAAGGGCGCCGTTGGTGATGGCCATCACGTTGTTTGGGTTGGCAGCGTTCTGTGCAATTGACGCGTTAATCAAGAGTGGGTGGCATTACTTCTGGTAAGGGGGATCGGGGGTACTCACAGCAATGCTGAAGGCAAGAGTGACGTTGAGGAACTCTGGGTTGGGATTGACGGTGTTCCAAACCACTTGCTGATGTACGTGGGATGCGGGGAAGCGAGGGAAAGAGACGGAGTTAAGGCGCTTGATTCCGGAATGATACAGAATGATACAACCACTCACGATCTTGTCTCCCGTTGCGTACGTCTGACCACTCTGGGGCATGATGATGGAAATGGAAGCGCCGGTGGAAGACGTGCAGCCGACTAGGGTGACGCCGGAGGTAGCAGCGACGGTTGCAGCAGCCATAGTTGTGGGTAATTAGATGAAGGTTTGAAATGCCGATCACGCGGGTTTAATTTTCAATTTGTACTCATTTTTTTTGGGAGTGTGATTAGCGACGCTTTGAGGAGATACCACGCCACTTGTTAGCATTTAAAGCACATGCGCTGCGTGCGAAGGTGCATGCCCTGTCTGCTGAGCAGAATCAGATGCGTTGCTCAAGTCCTGCACGACTGAGGGGACTCACCGGATAGAGAGATACAGCCTGACACAGTACAGCTCCATCGAACTACATTATAAACTGATCAATCGTTGTGCATCCATCACATTCAATCCTTCTCTAACATCTTCCAGTTTATTGATCTTTCAACGAGCAGAATAGTCCCCACCAAGGTAATATGACGAACGGGTAAAACAGAGAGAACATGGGGTCGAATAAGATAAGTGGATCAAATGAATGACGCTACTGCTTAAAGGGCAAGCACTCCAGCAATCACAGCTGCTGATCCGGCGGCAACGAGGGAAGCAGCTCCAGACTTGGAAGTAGGGGCAGCCGCAGCTGGCGTTTGTGCAATGGTCGCGTTTCCAGCCGAGGTGGGGACGACAGCAGCCGAGTTGGAGATGCCAAAAGTGACACCGAAGCAGTTGACCCACTTGGTCGCAGCAACGTCACGGTAGACGGACTTGAGCGCGTACTTTTCACCAGCTGGGATGGTGTCGGGAATCTTGACCTTGAACTGGCCGTCAGTCACTTTGGGGGATCCAGCGAGAGCTCCAATTCCTCCGGCAAGGTCGGCAATGTTGTTTGGGTTTTTGGCGTCCTGATGGTTGATGTCATGGTAGTTGGGGGGTATTTGAAGGACGGGGGTTGGTTAGGGTTACTTCTCATTTGCGTGTTTGATTAAAGCGCACTAACCACGACAATGAATTGGATGGTCGCGGATTTGAAGGCATCGTCGTTACCGCAGGCGTCCCAGGTGATCATCTGTTGGTGGCAGTGTCTGGATGAGCAACAGAGGATAGACAGGCATGTAGGGTGGGCAACAGTACCAGATCCTGTCCAGCCTGGTACGAGGAGCCCTGTCCTGGGTTGATGATAGACAGCCATGATCCTCCAGAGGTCATGCAGGTGGCGCCTGGGTTGCCTGAGCACTGGGCAGAGGCGGAAGAGACGGCGACGGCGGCGAGGGCAACAAAGTGTGTCAACTGCATTTTATGTTTTTATTTTATTTTATTGGTGTGAGCTGTTTGAATTATATTTAAGGCATTCGTGTTTGATTAAAATAGCTGATTTAAAATCAGACATTTGCTGTCCCTTTTGCGGACATAAATCATGTCCGGAATCAATTCTGAATTGCATTTCCACTTCTTCTTCTTCTTCTCTTGTTCTTGCTTCGCGTGTCTGTGTTAAACATGGCGTACGAATATCCATCCCTTTTACTCAGACACACAACAACAACTATCAAACAAACAACGAGACAAGCGTGCGGCAATGAACCAGCCACACACTCCATCAACAATGAAAGCAAAAGAAAAAAAGAAGAAAAAGAATCCAAAAACACAGGCACTCTAACACCGCGCCTCCTGATCCACTTTCTTAGAATGCAAAGAGAACGGCGGCAGCAGCGAAAGCGGATCCAACCATAACCTCAGCACTCGACTTGGACGTGGTTGCAGGCGCAGCAGTTGGCGCAACGGAAGCAACAGCAGAAGTCGTCACGACCTGGCTGAGTCCGGTGATGGTGAACTGTGGGGAGAAGCAGTATCTCCAGTTGCCGTTGTCACGGTACGTGGAGCGGACGGCGTAAGACTTGACAATCTTGGTCGTGGCAGGGATCATGGCGTTGATTTGTCCTTCGGCAACGTTGGCACTGGCCACAAGGGTTCCAAGGGACACTACGTTGTTTGGGTTGGAGGCATCCTTGCGTTGGTAAAAGTCCCGTAAGCTTTCCCAAATGAAAAAAAGGTAAGCCGCATAAAAAGCGAAATCACACTCACGAGCAATTCGAATCCGATGCTGGCAGTGTTGAAAGCCTCGTCGCTTCTGCTCTTGAGATCCCAGGTGATGGTCTGATCCCGGATAAGAGATCTGAGTTTTTATGTCCGAGGAGCACACAAAAAAATAAAGGCTCACAAAGTTCTTTCCGGCAGCAATGGGCATGTTGTTCAAGGGCTGGATGATGGAGATCAGACCACCCTTTGCGGTGGTGCAGGTGTCTCCGCCGGAGGTTGGTTGTGCAGCAGCAGAGGTGGGGGCGGCAGAGGAGGAAGCGGCAGCGGCAGCGGCGGAGGAGGTTGTGGCAGCAGAGGCGAGCATGGTGTCAGAGGACTGAGCCATGGCAGACACGGCGGAGAGGAGAAGGACGGCAGCGACTTGCATGGCTTCGGTTGGTGTTGGTGTTGTTTTGTTGGTTTTGAAATTGAAAATAATTTGCACAAGGATGTGATTAAATCGTAATGACATGGCAATTTGCACGACTTGATTTAAATCTGTTTAACGTTTGTTTATTTATTTATTTATATTTTATTATTTCAACAGTATATAAAATAGTAACTGGACTGAGAGAATGCTTTATTTATAATAAAAATAAAATAACTGGAACTGAGAAGACGGTGACATTCGTGATAATGAAACTGAACCTTAAAGCAGGAATGCTACAACCAAAGAAACAAACGTAAATGCTGCAACAGATCGAGACGCGCTCTTGGCAACATCAGTAGGCGGCTTGTCTTCACTCGCCACGGCCGTGGTAGCAACAGCAGCAGCAGCTGAACTGCTGGAAGCTGTGTTTTTGCTAGTCGCGGGCACCTCTGAGCAGCGGATTTCAAACACGGTGGAGTACCAGTCAATAAACCTGGTTGTGTCCTTGTAAGATACTTTGATGGCATAACTCTTGCCCGCAGCAACTTTCGGAAGCGTGACTTCTGCCTTCAAGTTCTTGATGGCCACTTCACCGGGAAAGTCTCCGCCTTGAACGAGCTTCACATCCTTGTAATTGCTGGCTTCGACTAAATCGAATGAAACAGTTTCATCATCAAATTTGTCGTTTCCGGCATTTGTCGAACTCCAAGTGATTTTCTGGTGCATACGGGAGAGTATTGTCAGCGATCGATCCCGCAAACTCGGTAATCAAACAAAAAGAAAACAACACAAACCAAAGCTTCACCGCAATTGTGGGCAGTTCCCTTGAGTGGGTTGATGACGGTAATGTAACTGTTTTTACTCGTTTTTGGAACTTCATAGTCTCCCGCTCCAGCAGGCTTGGACGGTGTCGAAGATGCACTTGAGCTTGACTTGGATGGAATGGTTTCATTCTTGGGAGAGGGGGCCACGGCATTAACAGCTGTACTGGTAACCGCGGTATTTGTGGCGTTGGCACCCGTGATATTTGTGCCACCGGGCGGGCCATCCAGCGTGATGTTTGTGTCGTTACTTGTTTCAGCGCGTCTGTGAAACGAGGGCACAGGAGCTTCGGCGTTCGCGACAAGCATCCATGAAGTGGCAGTAGCAAATGTCAAGAGTCTCATAAAGCGTGGTTTGAGGGTTTTTGTTCTTTACATTCAGAAAGTCATGCAGTTGCCAGGTTATATAGAATATGTCACAAAATGATAGGTTTTGAAAGGCGACGCGTTTCTGGAAGCTGCAAATCTGATTGGCCAGACAGAAACGTGCATTGTCTGCTGCAACCCATCCAAACGCCTCTCAAAAAAGTTTCATTGTTATGAAACCGCTTTGTTTATCATCAAAACTCACTTCCTTGAAGCAATAAAAATGATTTTCATCTTGAGTTTTCGAACTGCACAGAGAACCGCATACATGTTGAACTTTCCTTTGATGTTTCTGTGCGACTATGACACGCGTTGCTTAAACTTTCTTTCGTCCACTACTATGCTTCTTAATCATGGATGACTGGTTAAAAATAGAGCACGGCTGCGGTCAATTTCATAATTCAGCTGTCTGTTGACACTGCCATTATTTCCAGCATTCTGTTCTTATCCCGAATACACTACGGATGCCATCTGTGTGAATGAGTTTGCAAACTTGTGTGGATGAAAGAAGGTCGTTTGGACGAAAAATTTTTGCTTTCATTTCAACTCGCTTTATTCCCACTCATGCAGATGAGTGCGATTGTTTTCATCCACGCGAGTTGCGAAGAACTCATTCACACGAGGTTTCGAACTCGTGTGGATGAATTTACGGAAAAATTGTACTTCTTCTGATTTCGATGATTGTACGTACTAAGTAATAGCCTACAATTTTTTGTAGCGTCTCATCGGCCCAATGGTCTAGTAGTATGATTCTTCTTTAGGGTAGAAGAGGTCCCGGGTTCAATTCCCGGTTGGGCCCTTTTACTTTTCGCGCCATTCTTTTCTTACCGATTGAACTCGATGCTTTCCCGTTTGTGCTGAGCATGAGCGCCATTTTCTTTTTTGACGGTGATTTTATTTCTGGATGCAGGGACATCGATCCGCACTGGGTCTCAGTTGGACGGCAAGCTTCCCCCCAACGCAACCAGCCGCTCACTGGCACGCGTGTGGCCGTTCAACGCAGCATCCTTGTAGTACTCTTTTGCCTTTTCCAAATCACGGTCCACGCCGTCCGCATTTTCAAACATGTCTCCCAAATTATTTTGAGCTGTTGCACTTCCACCCTTTGCACCTTTTCTGTACCAAAAGAGACATTTTTCAATGCTCTTTGTAACACCAGCACCTTCAAAGTACATGATGCCCAGATTTGTTTGGGCCATAGCGTGCCCTGTGGGGGGTGATGTTGCCCCGATGAGAGAGAGTTAAAAAAACAAATAGCTTGTCAAAAAGTGCATACAGCAGCTTACCTTGACTCGCTGCACGTTCAAACCAAGTCGCCGCGACAGATTCATTACGTGCCACTCCTTTTCCCAACGCATAACGCATGCCCATCTCATACTCTGCTCCAGGGAATCCCTGATCGGCAGCAGCACGGTACAACTGAACGGCTTTGGACTCGTTTTTGGGGACTCCCCAACCGTTTGTGCAGCAAAGCGCGAAATTAAATTGTGCTTTCGCGAGTCCTTGGTTGGCAGCAAGTCGGAAATATTCCGCAGCTGCTTCTTCGTTCCTTCTGTATGTGGCCAAACCGCCTTGGAATTTTTAAAAATTATGCTTGTCAGTGAGGACATGTACAAGCTATGCTGGAAAGTTTGGCGCGTGTGACTCACTCAAATGCATAGCTCCCAACTCGCATTGGCATTCTGGGCTTCCAGCTGCAGCTCCTTCCATGAATTCATCCATAGCTTGCGCGTATTTCTTTTTCTGAAGGTATCGCCATCCAGCGACAAACTTGAACTGAGGTGATCCAGGCACGGGTTTCAGCTGTGCCTGATGCTCCAAGTACAACTCGTACTGGGTCTTTGCCTCATCGTTG
The DNA here is from genome assembly GCA_025435555.1 of Chytriomyces cf. hyalinus JEL632. Classification (NCBI taxonomy): domain Eukaryota; kingdom Fungi; phylum Chytridiomycota; class Chytridiomycetes; order Chytridiales; family Chytriomycetaceae; genus Chytriomyces; species Chytriomyces cf. hyalinus JEL632. Next base: position 178,266 of record JAIWWG010000047.1, on the reverse strand, counting down.
TCCTCTCTCTCGTTCGTGTCGCACCATTCTGTGTGTGGAGGCATGTTCAGTTGATCAGTAAAAAAACCAGAACAAGTGTGCGCGTTGCACTAAGGGAACTTGTTCAAATCTCACCTTCGAAGATGAGATGCGCTTTCTCGATCAGAGAGTCGTTGTCATCGTCGTCGTTGTCGTCCTTGCGCACAGACGCGACGGCGGCGTTGTGGGCAGCGAGTTCATCCTGGGCAGGCGTCTTATGGGCTACACGTATCCATATTGGTAGAAAAGAAGGAGAGAATAAAAGAGAAGGAAGTCAGTAAGGGGGATTTAAAAAAACGAAGTTGCATGGATCACGGATCACCAAAGCCAAGCAGTCCGCCCACACTGGAAATGGCGTCCGTCCCGATCTGTTGAACGTACGATACGGCGCCAAACAGGCCGCTCTCAGCTGGCACGCTCTTGTCTTCGCTCATGTTTGTGGAGTAATTTATATTTGGCGGCGAAATCGTATTGAACCTTTTTGATTGGTGGCTTGGTACACAACTGACATTACTGCTCAACGTGATGGCAGGAAGGAGACACTTGACTTAGGCAGTCCCCCCCAGATCGGTTCCCTTCAGTTCGTCAGTTGCACTCATTAATATAAGTCCGTGGGTGACAAATTGCCTGCTTTAAGGGGATTGACATGAACACACACACTTGCTGAACATTGCACAAAGGAATGCATGTACGCATGGTCAAGTTGATGTCACTGTTTACTAAAACAAATCACAGTTGCAACAACATATTAACGCCGTCCTCCACGCCCTCTGCCACCGCGGCCTCTCATTGGTGCTGCACCCTGTCCTTGCCCAGGAGCTTCACTTTGAACATTCTTGACAGTCTCATCAACAGACAAGATCAGGCATGCAGCTTCACTTGCCGCCGCAATCGCGTTTGTCTTGACAAGAGCTGGCTCCCATACGAATTGCTCAAAGTTGTCGGCGATTGATTCAGAGTTAATATCGACTCCATACCATTGGCATCCAGCTGACAAATAATCGGAGTTAGATTTTTGGCGAGAATGGGGATGGGGCTTCAGAAGACTGAAATGTTCTCACGTTGTGTGTGTTTTTGGCGAAGCTGGTTAAGGATATCCGTCGCGTCAAATCCAGCATTATTGCAAAGCTGACGAGGAATAACCTCAAGCGCTTTGGCAAAAGCAGCAATGATCATCTGCTGCTTTCCTTCCACCGTTTTGGAATAGTCACGAAGGTACTTTGATAGTTCCATCTGATATAAACTGTGAGTACGGGTTGAGAACCATTCACTGCCATACAGGCGAAATAATTACCTCGGTGGCGCCTCCTCCAGCAACAACACTCTTGTTTTTAATGGCTCTACGCACAATCATGATGGCGTCATGCAGACTTCTCTCCACTTCGGCAATGAATTGCTCAGCTCCTCCACGCAACAACAGAGTACATGTTTTCGCTTGAGGGCAGCCTTGGAACAGATTGTATCGCTCACTGCCAACTTGCTTCTCTTCGAAGACGGCACAGGTTCCAAGATGGACCGCACCAATGTCGTTCACAGAGGATTGTACTGAACCACCGACTGCCTTCACGACACGGTTAATGTCTTCGTTAGGGACACGCCCAGCACAGAAAATGTCGCGGTCCGCGAAGTATTGCGTGGCCAAGTCTGTTGTTCGAGCATGTGAGTTGACAAGAAAAAAACAAAAAAAACAGTTGCTGTTCTTTGTCGTCTAACCTCCAATTGGTAAACGGGACAGAACAATCTTGGCACCAGTCGCAACAATTTTCTCCAGCTTGTCATAAATAATGCTCCACTCAGCGTCAACAATAGATTGGTAATCCTGTTGGAACGATCGAGTTATTTCGGGATGATTCAAGAGAAACAGATAACACACCTGCACGGCATCAATTCGAACTTCAGCATTATCTTTCTCAGCCTTCAATTCCAGTTCGACATTCAAACACAGAATTTTGGGGGTTTTGAAGTTTTTGGGCTGCTGTTCGAATCCAGCGTAACTGAACGTCTTTTTGAAAGCGACACCATCGACAAAGATGGAGTCTTGCATACCACCGCCCGCAATCTTTTTGATTCCAATCATTTTCTCGCTCAATTCGTCTTGATCCAAATGGAGGACGGCATCGACAACCATCTTTTTGAAAAAGTCTTTGTGACCATGGATGAGCTTCGATGACATGGAAGTGGCAGCACATTTCTCGAGAAGATCGCGGAATTGACTTTTTGTTTAATTTACGAAAGTGAACGTCAGAACGTCGGATAAGAGGCCGCCAAGCGACTGAAAGGACAACTCACACTGGATCTTTTCGCTCAATAGTTACAGCCATTTCCTTGACCTTGTTGATGGCCTGTCCAAGAATAAAAATTTCCACATCAAAAAAAAAAAAGTCACGTCAATTACGCAATGAGGTTTACCAAGACGGAAGCTTTCCTGAATCCTTTGATGACAATTTGAGGAGAAACGCCCTCTTCGATGTTTTGCTTGATTTCCTTCAGGAATTCTGCAGCAAGCAAAGTGACACTTGTGGTACCGTCACCGACCTGCCGTTGGACATCAGCCAAAAATTCGACAAGACCAAAAACCAACAGACCTCAGCGTCTTGAGCGCGAGAAATATCGACGATTGCTTTTCCGGCAGGGTGGACAATGTCCAGAAGTCGTAAGATAGTTGCACCATCGTTAGAAATCGTGACATCGCCTTTTCGAGTAAACGCGCCAACGCAGTAAGTATCGAGGGAGAAGTGACAGAGTTTTGAGAGCTGGAATGAATGAAACCTTTTGAGTCGACAATCAGCTTGTCCATTCCACGGGGTCCCAGGGTTGTGCGGACACAGTCAGCAACAGCCATGCATGCATTGATATTCGACAACAGCTGGCCCTTTCCCTGCGACGTGTCTGTGCCCTCCTTGAGGATGATGATTTGTGGTTGCTGCAGAGCGAAAAGGAATATCAGATGGACCGTCAGAAGTATTCCGAGCGCAACTCACAACTCCGCCTGGAAACGACATTGCGACTATTGCTGCATTATGAAGGTGTTAACGATGCTGCGTGATTTGGCAATGGCTGGGTTGTTGTTTGTACCTTGTTTTTGGAGCGTTTTCTATTTCCCAAATTTCCACCCCGAATAGCAAACCAAGCATTTTATTGTTTACTTTATTCTGCTTGCTGGCATACTCGCTCACAGCAATGAGGCCTGAATACTGTCCTAAATGGACCATCCGAATCACCTCTCCGTCCGAGCCAATGGTTCACTGCCAATTCGACCATGTATTCAGCTGTGCAAGTTTCCGCGCAAACAGATATCCTTTCAGTTCGGGCATGACGATGAATACAATGCGATATAGGTAGCTATATGCCTCGCATGATTTAAGAGTGTGTAAGCGCATCGAGGAGAGTGAATTACAAGGTACAGTGATTGAAATTGCTGAAGTCGCGGCCTCTTCGAGTTAATATTAACTATGCGAATACCGCTTACACGAACACTTGTTCATCCAAAAAGTGCCCAAAGTCATGCATCGAGAAATTTTACAAGGCCCGTTTGCGTAACGCTATGATCACCTGGTTTGCCGTATGGCTCTCCTGGTTATCTCGGTCGCATGCGATCTAATTACTCGCCACTGCCGCAAATTTCCCGAATGTTCGCCCATATGATCCAGGCATCAACTCAATACGTGTCAATTCTTCAAGCTCGCTCTGATGGAATTTTGCGCAAGACTCCAGCGCCACAAAACCCCGTTCCAAAGCAACGTGATGAGTCGGTGTGTAGCTTAGCATCATGCCGCATGATGGCATTGTTGTTGTTTTGAGTTTCGCCGCTTGTCAGCGCAATTTTGAACAGCCAGAAAATTTTCGGGGCACCTCAACATGTGTGGTGGTGGGGGGTGTTTTATTCGCATTTCGAGTTTACGAGAAAGAGTTTGTGAATCGAGTATGCAAAGGATGCAAAAAGAAGCGAATGGAAAGGGCAATGCAAAATACGTGCCGTCATCCGTTTGAACAAGATTCAAACTGGACAAGCTGGACTCGCAAAAACATGCAGTTTATTCAACTGAGGGCCCCCATTCCACCCGTGCATTAAGGGTGCAATCACTTTCAACTGCTGTGGTTTGACTCGGGACATTGCCGAAGTGCAGTGCTCCTGAAACAAATAAAATCAATTTCATAGTTTGCATTCTGCCTAATTTCTCGACTTGTCTGTCGACTAACGCTTCCGCCTGGAACCATTTCCCACACTCCGGAAGAGTCAGCAATTGGCGACTGACATCCCACATGGCAGCCCCAACGTCTCATTGTGTTGTGGTTCACAAAATAAAATTTCAATAAGCCAATCACAAACGAGACACACGGCCAGAACACTTTGACTATGGGACGTCTGGCCATCTTCAACAGGCGCATTGCATTGGCTCCTGACGACGTATACATCCCAGCCTCATACGGACTCATCCTGCACAGCGTGTGGTACCCATCCTGCTCAGTTCAATTTCACACACCGTCTCTTGAGTGTTTGCTGACCATGCAAAACAAACCCGTTCATCATCCAGGCTCGCATCGACGGCAGTGGTGTTTGCAGTCATACGAAGCGACTGCAACGTGAACTCTGTGCTGACCAACTTTATATGGGTCCAACTTGTGACGCTGTGCGTCGAAGTCCCGCTGGATGTGGCAATGATAACTCTTTCTATGAGCGGCACTGTTGCGCGCAAAGGACTGCGGAGATACGTCGGGTGAGAGAATGGGCCGTGTTTGTTGCGCTCTGTTTGTTTCATCTTCTTCTCACACACCCTGTCTCCGTCCAGAGGAGTTGTGCAGCTTTCCTTCTGCGTTCTCTTGTTTGAGCTGGTGAACATGCGTCGAACGTCTTGGTCGATGTCGCATTATTAGTTGACACTGTATTTTGTTTCAATCAGGCGCTCAACTGTTACGGAATTTTTGTCACACTCGGCCCCGCAAATTATCTTGCGCCAAATGAGGACCCATCCTGCACAAAACCTTTTGACTCTTCGAGCGCAACATTGGTTCGCATGGTCGTTTTGTGGTCACTTCTCGCGATCATCTTTTACTTTGTCGGCTTGGCCATCTTCCTGTATGGGTCCGACAGCAAGTCTGGAACTAAAATGGACAGCTACATGAAGATTTGGCAGCAGAGATTAAACATGCTTGTTGGAACAGGAGGTTTGGTGGACTCGGATGTGTTGCGTGATGTCGCTGGTGAACTGGCAACGTATTTTAAAGGTGAGAGCCATTCTCGTTTCAATACATCATCGTTCTTTACACCCCCAGCTTGAGGACTCGAATCTGAACGCGTCTTTCTTTCCCTCAATCTATTTTGTGCTTCATCCAGATTTTGACTGGGCTCCTTCTGATGTGGCCGTGGGTTTGTTGCTTTTGAAAAGGGAGCAGAAAAAAATCACCGAAATCCGACAAGCGCGTCGTTTGATTATCGAGCAGCCCGACGGATTCATTATCCCAGTTCTGCAAAGCCAAAAACTTCGTGAAGAACTCGAAGTGGTTCAAAAAGAAGAAGACGCCACCTCGAAGCGCATTGCATGGATTAACGGGAGTAAAATGATCAAAAATACCACTGCGGGAAAAATGACGCTTTTCGGGATTCCGAAATTGAGCCTTTCTGGCGCATCCAAAGATGACGCAAAGATTGTCGGTCTCGTGGCATCACCCGACCTTTCTCCCATAGTGGCTGAACCGGGCGCCAAGCCTAGTCTGATAGAAACTCCTGATGAATTCATAACAACTGTACCATTGCGGGAATCAAATGCACAAGCTGTTGTAATTCCAATCAATGAAACTGCAGATTCCAATCCATACAAACTGGAATTAGATTCAGAAGTTCTGAATCCATCGAAATCAACTGGATTGGGTGTGTCGTTTGCGGAGGCCGTGAACGTGGCGGTGGGGAAGCACGAAGCCTCCTACGCAATCCGAATCAATGATACGGAAGCTGAATACTCTGACGAAGATGAAGTGAACCTGAAAGTCGGAAAAAATCGGAAATTGAAAGGCAAATTTAGTCTTGCGAAACTTCGGTCGCCTTCCATTCCCGGGCTTTCGTTCAGGCAGTCTACGGGCGCCATGACACGGAGCATGTCGCTCACCAGAAATCGCATCAAACATGGAAACGCACATCAGTTTCAGCCATTTGTCTTTCGTAAAAAGAAGGGAACTGGCCATCGTCAAGGTCAGATTCAACATGGAACTGTGCTGCGAGAGGAAATCGACGACATTCTTCACTTTGCAAGATTCGCCGAAGTCGTCTATACACCAGAGGAAATCAATATGATTTACAGTGACAAGCTGCATTTCCACTCCAATGATAATGGAATCTTCAGGAGTCCCTTTCTCATTGTCCATGACGAAGATACGGACTCGATCGTTATCGCCGTTCGTGGAACGTATAGTGCCAGTGACGTATTAGTGGATCTCAAGTTTGATGTGGTTCCCCTCGATATTCCCGAACTGCCGGATGAAGACCATTTAGCGCATTCTGGATTCTTCCACACAGCAATGAATATTGTCACAGACATTAATCGACTCAATATTCTTGGGCCTTTATTGAATGACCCTTCAAGTGAATTTTATGGTTGCAGCTTGGTAGTCACTGGACATTCTCTTGGAGCAGTTAGTATTTTTTTTCGGTGTTTCAAAAAAGGCCTCTAACCCCACCTGGTTCATATTTACAGGGTGTTGCCGCTCTCCTTGCAAACATTTTGCGAAAAGACTTTCCTTCCACTTGCTGCTACGCGTATGAACCACCTGGATGCGTAGTCAGTTTCAGTGCCGCAGAGTTTTTCGAATCTTTCTGCACAAGTGTGGTCATGGGAGATGATGGTATGCTATTTCTGCACCGTTTTTGTCTGCATCACAGGAAATACTAACCTAGCAAAAAAAAAAAAAAAAAAAAAAAATAGTTGTGACGCGGCTCAGTCGAAATACCCTCGAAATGCTCAAATTAGATTTAAACCGGCACCTAAAATGTTGCAACGAGCCCAAATGGCGCGTCACCGGAAGCGTCCTCGGCGCTCGAATTTGCTGTCATCGCGGAAGCAAAGGTAAACGCGGGCGCGACGGCGACAAAAAAGATCGTCCGGGTCTTTTGCATCGCCGCACTTCCACGGGCGGACTCGTCCCTGCGGATCTTGAAACCCTCAAACGCAAAACGCATTCTCTGCGGGTTGGAAAAGATGACCCGTTCTATGAAATCCCGCTCCCCACGATTCCAATGTATTTGCCTGGGAAAATCCTGCACATTGAAAAGCTGCGGCGCCCGCCGTTGAACTTGCAGCAGCTTCTCAATCGTCAGCTTGCAAAAGTGACCGGAGCAACCAAGGCCGTTAAGAAAAATTTGAAAGCAGGAGCCGAAGGGATTGTGGATCTTGTGTTTGAAGGAGCGGAAATCATGAAGGAAGGTGTGAACGAAATTACAGAGTTTGCGGAGGATGTAAAAGATATTATTCTGGACGGAGCGGATGCCGTGAAAGACAAAATCGTGGGAGACAAACTGCATCGTCCGAGTGGGTCGAACCCTGGCGGGTCCAACCAGAGTGACATCCCCGAGGGTGGTGGAGTTGTTCCGCTCAAAGACGGGGAGAGCAAATCAGGGTTCAAGAAACGCGCAAGTTTGGGCGATATTTTAATGCTGAGAACGAAAAGCACGGGCGATTCGCGTTTAAAGTCGGAGTTGAGTCCAGTGGATGTAGATGGGGTCGAACCCCAGCAGTTGAATAGCGAAGGCGGTCCCATGCAAAAGATGGCAGCGCAAAGAGTCGCGTTTGGAAAAGCGTCGACTGAAGATGGCATTATGTTGGGCGACGATGGCGATGAACGGAAAGGAAGGAGCCGTCGCCGAAAGCGGAAGCTGCAGCGGGCCAAATCGGCTGGGCAAATTCATCATTCGAAATCAAATGGGCGAGAAGGATACGAAACTGGAGAAGAATTGAGTGCGGCGTCCTCTGACGACGAAGTTCCTGCGCAATCTCCTGGAAGTCGCCGGAAAAGTAGGCGGTCAAGGGCGGGCCTAGATGGCGGGTTGACAGATACCGAAGTATTCTCAGATACTGAATTAACAGACCTTGGAGGGCGAAGAATTCGAGGCAAAGGTGACAAAAAAGGTCAAAAGACCGATGCAGCTGCGGGAGGAAGTCGTGCGAAATCTCCAAACAACGCGGAGTCACCCACTCGAAACCGGTTAAATCCTGACCAAATTGGTTCAATCAAACCGCGGGCTCACAAGGACGCCATTCCGTCGGAATCAATTGTAAATCCAATTCTGGCTGACGAATTGCCAAGCCCTGTCAAAGTTTCTGGACATATGAACATTGTTCCAGAGAGTCAACCATACGATTCTGTTCTGCATTCGCCCGAAAACAGACCCATGATGCCGCCAGTTGTCAATATTACTGTGGAAGAGGTTGAGCCATTGCCAACTGTTCCCGAGGAAGTGCATGTGGAGATCCAACCGTTAGAAAGAGAACGGCCCACCAGTCTCGTCTCGCAAGTGGATGTGGTCTTGTCCAAGCCGCAATATCCACCCACTCCTTCAACAGCAAACAAGGCGCGCGATGGCCCCAACATTCACGGAAAGTATCATTATGTTCCACGCTGGGGCCGAAAAGAAGAATTTCAGGAAATCATTGTCAGTCGAAGCATGATTGCGGATCATAGCCCCTTTGAACTTTTGCGAGAGGTTTGTTAATCTTTTCTGTTTTGTGAAACTTTTACATGTTTCGTCAGTCGTGCTGACAATTACCATTCAGCTGCAAGCCGCTCCGGCAGGATCTGTTCTTGGTGTTGTTACTCGTGACTGAACCACTCGTGACAGCCCTGTCTTTTTTCTTTCTCGTTTTTCCGATCTGTACTTTACGCGCAGTACCCTTTTGCTATTTAAGACTTGGCCATCCCCGTTCGTTTGGCTGTAGACGAGAGACGAAATATATCATACCACGCACTCTCTTTTTGTTTTCTGCTCTGTGAACATGATTGAAAGAAGAAAAAAGTAACGCTGGTGCACGATGGTTATATACAGAGAATTCATTCGCGCATCAATCGCAAAACAGCTGAAATAGAATGAAAAAGACTGATCATGGCCTCTCAAACATGCTAAAAAGCAAATTCGCAACGGAACAAAAGTCCTAGGGGCGGGCACTACCAATGATTCTCCCCCTCGGGAACAGGCTGCGCCATCATGGAGTTATATTCTGACGAATCAACACGCTCTAAACGGTCTAACCGCAACAGCGAGCCAAAGAAGCTCTTTGGAGCCGGTGCAGATGCCGCGAACGAACTTTTACTGGCTTTAGAGCGCAACGAGGAGGAGGGCGTCTGGTTTGCCAGTTTCCATGGGTCAAACATTTTGTTCCAAGTGCCTTTGGCCCGTGCCCAAAATGACGACTTTTTGCGTATGGCAGCGTTGGCTGGAGTGTCACGCGCCAAAAGATGCAAACGGGTTGGCGCCGACTGAAGACGAAAACAAGACGCGCTTTTTCTAAGGTTCCTGCGGTGTTCAGCTTCCGTTCGTTGGAGGTGGCTGATGCTGACGGTTCCCGGTTCTTGGAGCGTACTTTGGGGCAGGTTGTGGCAATGGTACAGATGGTTCAAGTCCATGCGCTGCTGATCATAATGACCTATTCCTGGGTCGCTTGGAGTACTTCGGATATAATGGGTGGTGCTACCGTGGTCGCGAAGAGTATCTCCATCGTCGCCGGGATCGTCCTCATCCGACGCTACGCCGCTTGGGATATTAACGACTCCACTGAGGGTGTCTACAAAGTGGGGGGTGTACAGGTGATGGGCTTCGCATTCCATATTCGTGGTTGCGGTTTCATTCTGATGGCGCTCCAGCGTAAAATCAGCCGACTGGCATTCGAATCTCCTTCTTGACTCTGTATTGTACTTTTAAAAACACGAATATGATGTGCAAAGAGGCTGTTGTTGGTAATGCTAATAATGAGGAATAATGAAATCAAAACTGGCTGGAGTCACCGTATCGGGCATGAAGGAGAGATCCGCGGCCGACTTTGCTCTCCGTTGTAGACTTGGAGTCGGGGTCTCTCCGTTCGTGATGCGCATCTGGCGCCAGTACTCCACCTCAGCAGCGATGCTTTCCATTCCCTTTTTTTTTTTTTTTTTTGTACAAAAATATCCGTTTCCTATTTTTTTTCTCTTTCATGGATTTTAAGTGGAGTTTTGTTCCACCCAATAAAGTTCAAGAAAAGTTCATCCGACGCGCTCAATTTTGATTTCACTGCGTATTTCATGAAAATGCCAACAACAGCGCGACGTAACTTGTCCATGAACAACAACTCTGCGCAAGAACCCATCGAAATTGATGTAACCGTGTTTCTGCCGCTTGAACGGCTGGTCGTTGTCGGTGTTTGAAGTTGGCTGCCATTCGTCCGAAGCAAGCAGCATTCCATGTCTTTGTCCGAAACTCATCTGAAGCAAGCAAGATTCCATGTCTGCATTCAGCTTGTTGAGGAACATGCATTGGAACCCAAACCCGCATTTTTTACTTTTTTTTACTTTTTGTTTACCGAGCATGAGTCATAGTTGGTCAAGCTATGAGTCACCATGTGGCGCGTAGAGAAAGCACATATAAAACAGACGGCAAACAAGCTAAACCCAAACAAACAAACAAGCTACTCGATCCAGTCAAACAAACTTAACAGTCAACAAATGCACGCAAACGACAGCAACACAACTACTCTTCTTCGCAGCGAGCCCACTCAAGTCCAACGCACTATTGCAATCGCTCTCGACGACTCAAAGCTCGCTCAAGTTACCTTCGACCACGCCATGGCAAACATTGTCCGTCCAGATGACCTTGTTGTTCTCATCCATGTTCAAAGCAACGATGCCAGTGTCATCCTCTCAGGCCTGCATCCACTCCACGACAAGGCCGTTGCTGATGCCCACCGGGAAAGCGCACATGTTCTTCTGAAGCACTACGCAGCGCGTCTGTCAGAGGCAAAAATCGCATTCACGGCCCTGTATCTGATTGGGCCCATTAAAGAAGCGCTTGTGCAAAAGGTGAACGACTTGAGGGTCAGCGCGCTCGTTGTAGGCGCTGGTGGTGTGGACTCGAAGAGGCCCGCCTTTTTGGGCAGCGTTGCCGACTACTGCATCCACTACTGCGAGTGCCCAGTGCTTGTGGTGAAGCCAACTGCTGAGCAGATCAAGGAACTGCATCTGGCGCCTGTCCACCCTCCTCTTTTAGACGCCCCAACCGTGTTGAGAATGCCCATGTAGTTTATCTATCCCCTTGTAGAGATTGTTAACAGAACAATAAACATCATGACTTATTACCCGCCTTGATTCATGTGTTAAAGAATATCTTCATACCAAAGTTTACCAACAGTCAGCTGAAAGACAAGATAAACTTGCGTGGCCAAGTAAATCCAAGTGGGTGGAAACTTGATAAATTGAACGGATAATCTTTTTTTTTTTTTTCACCCAAAGCGAGCCAAAAAAGTGAGTGCCCAACTGCTCAACCCCACGTCGTTCGACCCCCCCATCCCACCGCATGCTCCCCTTCATCCCTCCACCAACGTATCACCGCTAACTTGCACCTCTGTAACAGAAAAAAAAAACCAAACCAGCTCCCCCCTCCAAAAAAAACCAAAAAAAAACCAAAAACCCCACCACCAGTTTTAGTTTATTCCAACCCAACAGTATCAGCTTCAATATAATGAGTTCCCCAGTGCAAGCATCTGTTGTTCCCGTCCCAGTGGCCGTCCAGCAAGGAGTCCCCGTTGCCGTTGCACCCTTGACCGAAGCCCAGCTCCCACCCGGAGGCCTTGTCATCGCCCCTACCCCACAATCTTCTTTGTATGTGGGTGAACTTGGTGGGTTTGCTTTTCATATTGGGCCCTCAATGATGTTAGGGGCTGAAACACTCACGAAATTGGCAACCTTTCTAATCAACTGCCATCTCCCCTTGTGCAACAGACCCATCTGTCACCGAAGCTATGCTCTTTGAGCTCTTCAGCATGGTTGGCCCCGTTGCATCCATCCGTGTCTGCAGAGACACCATCACCCGTCGCTCCCTCGGATACGCTTACGTCAACTTCCACAACAACATTGAGTCCGGCGAGCGCGCCATGGAAACCCTCAACTACACTGTCCTGAAGGGTCGCCCCATTCGTATCATGTGGTCCAACCGTGACCCAACTCTTCGCAGGTCCGGAACCGGAAACATTTTCATCAAAAACTTGGACGAATCCATTGACAACAAGGCTCTGCATGACACCTTCAGCGCCTTTGGAAACATTCTTTCTTGCAAGGTTGCTCTTGACGAAAGTGGCAATTCAAAGGGATACGGCTTTGTGCACTACGAAACCCTCGAGTCTGCTGAAAGTGCCATCAAGCACGTGAACGGAATGCTCTTGAACGACAAGCAAGTCTTTGTCGGACTCCACGTTGCTCGCAAGGAGCGTCAGAGCAAAATTGACGAGTTGCGTGGACAGTTCACAAACATTTACTGCAAAAACTTGGACGAGGCTGTCACTGATGAGCAATTCCAGGAAATGTTTGGTGCTTTTGGCGCCATCGTTTCTGCCGTTGTCTCTCGCGACGAAGCTGGAAAGTCCAAAGGATTCGGTTTCGTCAACTTTGAGCAGCACGAGGATGCCCGTAAAGCTGTTGAGGAGATGCACGAGAAGGAGATTAACGGAAAGCAAATCTACGTCGGCCGTGCCAAGAAGAAGGCTGAGCGTGAAGAGGAGCTCCGCAAGGAATTTGAAAAGTCTCGTGAGGAGAAGATGAACAAGTACCAGGGTGTCAACCTTTACGTCAAGGTGAGATTTTTGGTGTCGATTGCAAAATTGCCAAGTTTTTGAATCTAATCTATTGAACTGCATTTGTTAGAACCTGGACGAGAGCATTGATGACGAGTCCCTGAGAGCTGAGTTCGCTCCATTTGGAACCATTACCTCCGCCAAAATTATGGTCGACGATGCCAAGAACATTTCTCGTGGGTTCGGATTCGTTTGCTTTTCGTCCCCAGATGAAGCCACTAAGGCTGTCTCTGAGATGAACGGAAAAGTTATCAACGGAAAGGTAACATAACTTCACCTCTGTATTTCGTGCTTTGATCTGAAAAAGTTCAACCACACTTGCAGCCAATCTTCGTCGCCCTCGCTCAACGCAAGGACGTTCGTCGTGCATACCTCTCCAACCAAATGCAGCAGCGTGCACAGATGCGCATGCAGCAGCCCATCCCAGCTGGATTCCCAGGAGTCTTTTTCCCACCACCCAACGGTATGGTCCCACCACAGCAACAGCGTGGAGGATTCTTCCCACCAGGTCAAATGGGTGGACCCCGCCCACGTTGGGCTCCTAACGGACAGATCCCTGCTGGTTTCCCCAACCAACCTATGCCCATGGGTCAATTTGCTGGACAACCTGGCCGCGGTGGACCAGGTGCTCGTCAGCAACCAGGCCGTGGAGCCCCAATGGGTATGCCAACCGGAGGCCCACGCCCCAACATGCCACCCAACGGACAGATGCAGCCAACTCGTGGCGGCCGTGGTGGTATGGGAGGACCTGGATACAAGTTTGGCCAGAATGCTCGTAACATGCCCCAACAGCAGCCTATGGCTCCAGCTGGAGGCCCTGCCAAGCCACCTTTGAGCGCTGCTACTTTGGCTTCCATGGCTCCAGAGCAACAGAAGCGTATGCTCGGAGAGGCACTTTTCCCAATGATCCAACAGCAGAGTCGCTCATTGGCTGGAAAAGTCACTGGAATGCTTTTGGAAATGGACAATGGAGAACTTCTTCACTTGCTTGAGAGCCCTGAAGCCCTGTTTGGAAAGGTTGCTGAAGCCGTCCTCGTTCTGGAAGAGCACATGCAAATCGCCCAGGCCGAAGGTGGTAAGCCAGCTGAGGAGAACTGATTTAAACACACGAGAGATGGGTTTTTTGGCGCTTGTTCATAACTGCTATGTCTTTGCCGTCATTTGATTTATGTTCAATTTTTTTTCTTTTTTTTTACAATTTGTGAGAGTTTGGTTCTGTCTTTTCGCGTTCACGCGGTGTCTGCTGAATTCCTAAGGGGGGAGTGAGGTTTGACTTGACAAAAAAAAGGAATACATTGTGTGGCTTTGGCAACTTGGTTGGTGCACAGTTTTCTATGCTTGAACATATCCTCTTCTTCTGCATTTATTGCAAGTCAATCCGCAAAAGATTCATGTTCACCTGAGATGAGCAGTCGTTGCTTCGGAAGACATGTTCAAACCCAAACAATGAAGTCACAAAAGAAATCCCGAGCTGAACATATCAAATTCATTCTCAAAGCAATTCAACACCTTCTACATCTCGTCCACAAAACACACACAAATAAACGCACTTCTAAGAAACAAAAACAAGAATACATCCCTTAATTGGCAAGCGCAGCAGCTTCCCGCTCACGCTCCTCCTCTTCAAACTTGACCACGTCTGCACGACCCTTTACAGGGTCCGAGTACTGGATCATGAAAAATCCGACGATGGAAATGATGGTACATGGGATAAAAGCAATGTAATCGGCGCTTCCACCAGCGACAGCCGTGATCAAGAAGTTGACGAGGGGACCCACGAATGCAGAGCATTTGGACATGATTCCAAAGAGTCCGAAAAAGAGGTATGATTTCTCTGGAGAAAGAAGGGAGTGAGTTTTAGGGTGTGGTCCAGTAGCGTGAGATTCAAAGGTACTCAACTGGCAGGAATCAGATCGGTCAAGTAAGTGTTCTGGAGTGCCCAAAATGGCGCGTAGAACAGTCCAGCGCCGATGTTAAAGAACCAAAACTCAGCCTTGGACCTGTATCCCAACGTCTTTGAGAACAGTCCCACAATAGCCCATGAGTACATCAGGATGGTGGTGACCACGGACGCTTGCAACATGGTCTTGGTGGGCAGTTTGAACTGCTTTTGGATGGCCCAGAAAATGAGGCATCCCAGCATGGAACTTCCGGCTTGGGCGAGACTGAACAAGTTGGAGTTAAGAACGTTGTAGGAGATGTATTGGCCTTGCAAGTTTCCGAGGAGGGTTCCGCATGAGTTGACACCGTCACAGTACAAGAAGAATCCGATAAAGTACCTGGAAAAGCATAATAATAACCAAAATTTGTCAGGAAATTGGGGGCGACGGAAAACCAAAAAAAGAGTCAAACTCACCACCACACTTGTGGAAGCTTCTTGGACAATTTCAATGCCTCACCGGCTTGTCTCAAACCTTCCGTGTAGATGTTTACACCAGCTGGGATCTCAGGTCCAGGCCTTTTTTTGTCCAGCATAAAGTATGGAACGGCAAAAATCAACCAGTACGCTCCAAACAGAATGGCACTCGCATTGTAGGTCCAGTAGGTCTGTCCAGCATCCGGGTCAGGGTTCAGCATGAAAATAATACCGAGGTAGATCAACAGAGGCACGGCCCAGCCAATGTTGGACCAGTAGGTGGAAATCATGGAAATGCGGGACCGCTGCAGCGCAATTTCATCGTCAACTTCCTTGACGGTGGCGCCTTCGTCAATCTTCTGGTACACGGAGGGCATGTGCTTGGCAAGACGCGGGAACGCGCCAAAGAAGAAGGACAAGGACATGTTGTAGGTGAGCAGTGTGAAGAAGAGAAGCACAGTGGACAGGATCCAGGAACCCTTCTCCACATCGACAAAAGCGAAGGCGAAGTGCAAGGCGATACTGATGAAAGTGGACCAAAAGAGGAAGGTTCGACCGTACACTGGCAGGATGCCAAGCTTGTTCATGAACATATTCGTGGGTCAATGTCCAAAAAACGGGCTTACATTTATAGTCTCCCAGACCCCCAAGAGAGATAAGGACGAAAGCGACGACAAGCTGGGCGAGACCCGTTCTCAGCAAGATGAAAGAAACCAAGGGCATTTGGGACGACCCGTATCCGACCATGCTGTGTGCCAGGCGTGCATATTGAGTGCGTGTCCAACTGTGTCACAATTTCAAAACTCGACTCACCAAGTGCGGGTGGAGGGGCCGCAGGTTGCATCTGCGCCGAAGGCCTTATCAGCGGGCAAAGTGGCGTTGTATTCGATAAAGTTTGTTGCAGCGTGCATGTTGGCCATTTTGTCGACGAGTCCGGCGAATCCAGAGTTTGGACCACCTCCGTTGTTTCCGTTGTAGAAAAGATAGTAAGACCTGCGAGTGAGTGTCAGTAAAGCCAGTCAATGACGGTGCCTCCATACGCACCAAAGCTCGAAGACGCCGACGACAGCAACGGAGCGCATGTAGTCGGCTGGGTTGGCGATGGCGTTGGGTTTGTAGGCAGAGTCGGAGGGGACCTCGACGACGTCCATCTTTTTCTCGGGATCAGTCTCAGCCATTATTTCTGCGTTCTTTTTGGGCAGACTCGCCGTACGGCGTCCCCATTTAAAGGCTTTCCGAAAATTGTCACTGCCAACAATTTTTGAATGAGCTCAACGGAAAATTGTAAATTTTTGCGTCGTTTTTGATTAATGGTGACGGTCGATTGACATATCTGACATGTTCTTCACCGCGGTTACTTGCATGCGCCACTTCATGCGCAGATTGTATCCAGTTGAGTGGAGTGCGATCCGTGCTTCGTGAGGAACGGCGACCCATTCCGCCGTGTCATGTGGTGTGTCAGACGCTTCGGGGAGCGTCGGAAGTGCGGGCTGAACGTGCCACTCCACAATTTCAATTTCAGATAGCGCCTGTCATGCCTGACATTCTGGCGCTGTGCGGCGACAATTCCGACAAATCGAGCCTCTTCGTAAATGTTATTGTCTTTTATTGCTGCAAGTCGAGCATAGCGCCTACTTCGCTTCAAAGCGACGTTCAGTTTATGGCTCAAGCACAGTTTAAAGAAGTCATGTCCTTTGTGCGTCGCCCACGATGCAGCTGTGCTGTGCCTCGTATTCCCAGTTCAAATTCATCGTTGTCTGCCCCTTGAAAATCCATCAAGCGCGTTCATGGCGTGCATTCAAGAGTTCCTGCTGCCTACATGTTTAAGTAATCAGGTGTTCCTGCTGACGGGGCATCACTGCGGAGGAAGCTGAACGCTTTGCACTGTCACAGATTTTAGGCTGTTCAAGCCTTCTGAAAATAGGAGAGCTTTGAGAATACGAGAGCTTTGAACGCATCGTGCGATGATGAGAGTTGGAATACCGCCACCAAGATCAAGAGCTCCACCCCACGTCCATCCAGTTGCGCCGAGTCCAACGAACGACCCTAAATCAGTCAGATCAAACATGGGTTGATCAAGCCACCACAACCAACCACTGATATAACCACCTATATGCCGCACTGATCTTTCACGAATGCAGTGATCTGCCCAACTGGCACTCCAACTACAAGCCTGGGAAAGGAAAAAAATATAATGGGAAACAGGAGCACGCACAGGCAACTAAGCCACGGGAAACAGATAAAGTAAAGCAGAGACTATAATAATTAAACCGACGCCAGTAATTCATGTTGGTGTCATTCTTCAGTCATTTTTTGAATGACATTTCCGTTTCACAAGAACGCTTTTCATTTGTGCCCCATTTTTCATTCAAACATTCAGCTTCGGAAAGACCTGCATCAGCACCAAACAACAACCAATTCACAGAGCAACTACAACTACCTACCACCCCCAATCCTACAGCAGATTCTTACCTCGTACTTCGGCATTAATACCAGCTGCTGTATCTCACGTCCGAATGTCATTTAACGTTTCCAGCAACAGCTTCAGAGTACCCTCAGCCGCCCCGACGAACACTACCTTCAGACATGACAACTACGAAAATGTCGAAGCCGTAAAAAACATCATCAGCCCAAGTGGGGATCTCACGGACGTGCCCTTCGCCATCTTCCCCATCTACATCCCCAACTTTGTCGGCGTTGTACCAATATTTCTGATGGGTGCCTTGTTTAACGGTTTCGTCATGGCCACCATCCTCCTCAACAAGAAGAAGCTGCTCGTTTCAAGACTGGACCAATTCATGTTCTTGCTCATTGCCGTTTTCTTTCTCTGGTCCGTTGCCTGCTTTGTTGAGTTTTTCGCAAGTCTCGTCGCAATCTCAGTGCAAGGCTACATTGCAGAGGCAATTATATCCAGTTTCTCGATCGTAATGATCTTTTGCGTCAACCTGCTTTTGGCACTTGAACGCTACTTTCTCATTATGGGTACCCCGGAATACTTGTGCGAACGGATCATCACGGGCGTGATTGTGCTGGTCGGAATTTTGTGCGGGTTGATTCTCGGCATCTTTGTTCGCACAGCAATTGACATGGACCACGCTGAACTGGTCGAATCGTGGAGCTTGACAATGTATGGAGCACTCTTGATTATATCTACTGCCGTCGTGGTTGTGTATGTGCGCACGTATTTCCGGTCGTCACGTCTTGTTCGCGAGTCGCTGGGGTTGTCAAGGAAGAAGGGACTTGTTGCGCGTATCCGAACCAGCCACAAAAATAAACACGGCGATGTTTTAACTGGAGACGATGTGTCTGAGCCAGATGCGTCAGGCGGCATGGACGGGGTCAGTGTTGCGATTGAGAGACGTATTCTGTTCAACTCCATCATCATGGCGAGCAGTTTGATTCTGTGCTACTTGCCGGGAATTATTTTGCAAGTCATTCCAAATGTGCTGCATTTGAGCCCGGAGGTTGCCGTGTTTTGGTCCAACGTGTCTGAAGTTTCCTTGTCACTGGATGTGTTGATCACACCGGCCCTGATTCTGTACTTTCGGAGAGACATTCGCGATGTACTGCTTCAGTATTACATCAAGCTGCGCCAGAGGGTGAAGTTGATGAGGGGGCAGGCGGATGAGCCAGTTTGAATTAGTTCTGGTTACGCGTCTTATTTTTTAATTCCATTTTCGCGACCAGTTACGTTTATGTGTTATAAGAAATAATCTTAATAATGGAACCGAGCGTGTTCTTTTGTAAATTTAGAGCACCTGGATGTTGAAAATCAATGTGCGCTTGAACGTTCCATTGAAAGCACGATTGAATTTTTCCAGGGGCATTTCATCGGAAGTTCTTTCAACAAAAGAGTTGCACATCAACCCCCACCCCCCTCGCAGATCTTACCGCATTATGAATGCAGCCAAAGCCGTACCCACATCCGTATTTCCTGTATACGACCCTAAATTCTATGGCGTGGTGCCAGTGTTTGCGGTGGGAATCATCTTGAACGGAGCCATCGGATTCATTCTCTTACGGCATCGCTCAAAGCTGATTCTTTCACGAGTGGACCGACTCTTTGCTCTGATTACCGCAACAATGCTTCTGTGGAGTCTGTGGTGCGTTTCAGACATTGCCGTTGAATGGGTGCTACAAAGAGTTCCTGATGCGCTGTTCCTGGCTGAAGAGATTACCAGTTGTATCATGATTTTGCTTATATTTGGGGTGAACCTTATGCTTGCAATGGAGCGGTATTTCATTGTCAATGGGGCAGCGAAAGTTGACACGGACAAGTACTTTTTGGGTGTCATCGTCGCAATATCTGTGATTGCTTGGATCATTGTCTGGTTCAATATCACATCGGTAAGTAGTTTATCCCCCCTGATCCCCCCAGGTTTTTGGGACACACACACTCACTAAAAATTGCCCTCTTGACCAAAGCCTCCCAGCCCGGGTTTGAAAAACGCAACTAATTTAAAAGCAGTCTTCCGCATCATTTACGGCTACTGCATACTCAGTACATTTGTATTGGCATCGTTGTACATTCAAGCTTACCGAATATCGACTCGCAAACTCCGAGAAAGCCTTGCCGCCATCACACTCCTCGCCCAAAACGCAACCTTAAAAGGCATTTCAGACAATCATAACCTTAGCAGCAGCGAATCCATGTCACCGGAACTCATCCGCACGCGTCTCGAAGGCAAGATTCTGGGGCATTGCATTGTAATGGCGTCTGGCCTAGTAGTATGCTATTTGCCCGCCATGATGCTGAATCTCGCGCCGTTTATACGTCCGGGGCTGTCGATCGAAGGGTACCGGGTATGGGGGGCGATTGCGGAGATGTTTTTGGCTGCGGATGTTGCTGTCACGCCTTTGCTGGTTTTGTTCTTTAAGCCAGAGATTCGCGAGTATTTCCGAGTGCGGCAGTCTTCCATCCCAATCGCGTAATTGAGTGGGCTTCCAATGTGTATAATCGTTTGAATGGGTGCCCCCAATAAACTGCTTCACAATATCTCTTTCGCAATGTGAGCGGATGAAGACACGCGTTGTCACATACGACACCCAGTGCTGCAACAGCGCATAACGTGTTCGAACATGGCGCGTTTCAGTTGGCTGTCTGGCTAATGAACACGTAATGAAACTAAAGACGCTGTAATTCTTTTAAAAATAAAAAATTTCGATGATGTTCCGCTTCAACAAAAAGACACCAACCAACTTCAAAGGAGGACCAAACGGAAAAAAAAACAAGAAGCACGCGAAAAAAAAAAAAACAACACCAGCCATGCCTGCATACCCATCCACCGACGCTGATCACTGGCCAGTTGCTCCAACAGACATGCCGCGTGTCGCGTTGACCAGACGTTTCTCGAGCATCTTTGCCTCCTCCGAGTTCAACGAGGGAAGACTTCCCCACGCGCCGTACAGCATCGAGCCTGCTGCGCTATTTGAGCATCAGGGAACTCGCTCTGCTGCGTTTGACCCGTCTTTTAAATCGAGATTTTCACGTCGGTGAATCAAAGATGTGTGCACATGTGAATAAAAGCCAACTTTCCCCTTGTTTCAGTTTTATCCAATCCAGAGAGTTCTCGAGAACAACATGTGCTGGCAACCAGTGTATCTCCGTGTGTTCAGACGGACAGCCACCCGAACATCCCTTCACCAGACATGGCTGTCATGTGAGGGACTGGAGACACTGTGAATAGTTTCAAACCAATAAAAAAAAAAAAGGGTTCAAAATTCTTCGCCACCCATTTCTCCACCCAAGTGCGCAATCTTGTGTCGCATGCTCCTTCGGATGATTCTGCTGGCTCATACAACAAATAGCCGTCTTCGTTCCACAACACAGCTCTGCCGTAGCAACTTGACCACAAGCATCGCTTGCATAGATCCTATAACTCCCTTCCCTTCACAGCCACCGTGAGAACTTTCAAGCAGATCCACATCTTCCAGAACTTCAAACTGGCACAAGTTACATTATGCCCATATCGACCAAGGATCCGCGCGTGCAAAAACAACCTCCCCCCCCCCCCCCATACAAGTCGGGAGAGTCCGTTGTTGCCCGTTTCTGAATAGTCGGTTGCCACCACATCCTCTGTGAGAGCAGAACGAGCCACCCGCTCGAGAATTTTTTTTTTTCATCGCAGCATACCGTTTTCGCCAGTTTCCAGACCCCCAGGTTTTGTCCGATCCGCCCATATCGGTGGAGGCTTTGTCTTGTTTATACTTTTAACAATATTTAATGCAAACGAATAATCAGCTGGATGAGGAAGAGCCTTGTTGCTTCCACTTTGGAGCCACTCCATACACCTTCTGCGCAAACTGCGGCAAACGGTCCCTAATATCAGAGCTGAACCAGCAAACGAGCAGCGGCGCCACAACCACATCTGCAGCAACGCCAAAGTCACTGACAACTCTCAACCAGAACGTGCCCGTGTCTCCAAACGTCCATATTGACTGCATAATCTGATAAATCAACTTTGGAACGTAACACGCTGTTAGACTCAGGGACATGACAATGCACCGCTTGACAAGACGCTTCTGAAGCTCTTCAGCTTCGGCGATGCCGAGACTCTCTGCCAGTTTCTGGGACGCGTATCGGTAGCAGCTTAAGTACAGTGCTGCCATAGTGAGGAGGGTGAAGAGGGAGCCTGAGGCAATGAGCAGGAGCCATATCGTCTTTTGTGGTTCGTTCTGGGGACTGATCAAGTCGTAGGTCGGCTGTGTTTGTGGGACGCGCGTCGTTAGTGTTACATCCGCTGAGCAGCATCCTTAACACAAGCCCAACAAATTTTAAGATTAAATAAAATTGAGTTTGTACGAACTGAGGTTGCAAAGAGCGACAGAATGGCGAGGATCCAGACCGTGATCCACACAAACACACCAACAAAGAAGGACCCGCCGCCGTTGGGAAACAGGTCCTTGCGCACAAGAACAAAGCGTTCAATCGCAATCAGCAAGTTGCACAGGAAGATGCAGATGGCGAACGACGACATGCATGCGGCAACACACCGCCAGAACAACTGCGGTCCATAGTATAGAGACACGAGGTACCGGCAAGACTGGAACATGGACCATGCGAACGATACCAGCATCAGGAACAGAATGATTCGGTCCAAGCGGATCTTGGTGATCTGATGCCGCAGTATCACATACGAGATGTACCCGTTCATGAGCATCCCTAGCAGGTATACGGGCACGTTGACTGTGTATACGGGCCAGAAGAGCGGGTCACTCTCAGGCGACTCTGTCCAGTAAGCGAGATACTGAGATGATGGCTCTGACATCTCTTTTTTTTTTTTTTGAATTGTGATTGAACAATAACAGCACATCAAAAATGGGTCGGACTTTTTTTTAGATCACGAGCATGTCCCTGCTTTGATTCAAACATTTTGCATCAACAACGGCTACACTGAACCACATATTTATTTAAAATGTCTTTTCTCTGTTTAACTGTTTTTGTACTGAACACACTTAGAAGATACCACACAAGAAGATTCCCATCCATCCATCACTTTGGCAGGGTGATGCCAAAGTAGTTCAGATGGTCAGGCACAGACAGCTTGGTAATCTGAGTGTTGGCGCAGTTGGTGGCCTCCTTTCCGTTGGTGTCGTCATTGCAGCTGGTCACAAGAACGCCCGACTTGTTGATCCAGTATTCGTGGTACTGGTGTCTGTATAATGTGCCGTGTAAATATGTAATCATCTTTCAAACCACCCAAACAAAAATAACCTGTAATCAAGAAACGCTGGCGGGAGATGCTATTTTTAAAGAGGACGACGGCGTATGAGTAATGCGCAAATTCCGGAAACAAAGCAAAAAAATCAAAAAACTCAACTGGAACAATGTCGCTCTTGTTGATGACGCGCACAACTTGTTTAAAGCCGAGCTTGCTAAAGTACTGCGAGAATTCAATGCTTCCAACGCGTGGTTGTCCAAACGAGATGAGCTGTGTGTTTTGCGCAGAAACGATACCGCGGGCTGCGAAATCCACAGCGGCAAGCTGAGTTACAGCACCACCGAGAGAGTGTCCCACAAACGTGACAGTGTAGCCTGGGTTTGCCTTGATGTATCGCACAAGGGTTGGCTCCATGATGGGTCTCAATTGTGTCCAGACGTCCCAGAAGCCAGAGTGCACTTCAACTCCGGTTGGCCGGTTGGTGACGGGTAAGGCCCGTTTCCAGATTTGCAAGTTGTTGAGCCATTCCTCAACGGTACGGGATCCACGGACTGCGAAAATGATGGTCTTGAGACTGGGACTGACAGCTACGTAGCCTTGCTCTTGTCCGTCGTCCGGACTTGGGGTGAAGGTCACGTTTTTAGTGTCGCGAATGGAAGCGTCCAAGCAGAGTGGGCAGGTCCAAGCTCCAAAAGCCTTGATGTCGCTGCTGTAAGCGATGGCTGCGTAGCGGAAATACGTAGAGAAGGACGTGGTGTCGATGGCAATAGCTGGTGCTGGGGCGGCAGTCAGCGGAGTAGCCATAAAGACGAGAGTGAGGCACAACAGCGGCAAAGACAGAAGACTGTGCATTTGGAGGTTTGTGGAGTGGGATTTGTAAGTGATGGGGGTTGGGACAGGACGCAGGACTCGTTTCTTTTGTATTAGGAATGCGAGGAACACGTGACATGCTTACAAAAGGAGCGCATGACTTTCTGCTTTGCAAATTATGTTGAATTTTCTCTTTCCAAGCGCCAGACACGGAATGTGCTCTGGATAAACAATGAATACATCACAGCATCACGCTCCAATGCAGGCAAAAGAGGCAGAAGCTTAGCATGCATGCCGACACAAGCGAGGGATACTTGCGTGGGTGGGATGCATGCATGGGTGGGTGGGATGTCAGTGCCTGCTCAGCAATTCAAAGTACGGAAGGAGAGATGTGTAAAAATTGAAAGTAAGTATTTGGTCACGCGACTTTTATTCAGAATTGTTTTTAATAACTGATTAGGTCGCAGTTAGATCTCTTCTCTTTTCTGAGAGAGAGAGAGAGAGAGAGAGAGAGAGAGAGAGACAGAGAGAGACAGAGAGACAGAGTACAGATGGATGCTTCATTGTAAGGTGCTTGCAGACACGTCTTGTCCATCCATCCATCCATGTGCAAGCCAAGCTGGATTGTCAGTTTGGAGGCACAGCAGCACATTCAGCACATGGGTGGGACACACAAGCCACACTGAAAATTGTCAACGCCACTTGCTTTGCGCACAATTTATTCTAACTACAAACAACGGTTACATGACACAGCAGCTGCCCGCATTGCTGGTTCGCGAATGAAGCGCCCGTCGATCCTTCTCTTTCGTGGCCTCAGCTGCAAGGCGCAGACTCTGCTCCTGCACGTACTTGCGATACCGCTTCGCTTCCCTCACAAGCAGCGTAAACGCATCCTGCACATTTACATCCAGCTTTGCACTCGCTTCCACAAATGGACACTGGAACTCACGCGCCAGCTCCAGGCCCTCATCGCTCGTCACCATGGAATCTGGCGCATCGCATTTATTTGCAATGAGCACAATCGGGATGCTGCCCAGATATCCATCGCTCTGCCGTGTCTGCTTGATCCGATTAATTTGTCCATACAGCGCCGACGCCTCCTCAAATGATGTTCGATTCGTGGTGTCGTAAATGATGAGGAACACTTCGCCGTTTGCGATATGCTGTTTTAGAAATCGTTTGAGTGTCAGTTCCAGGTCTCGACAACCGTGGGCGAGAGAGAGAGAGAGAAAAGGGGTGGGGAAACGATTTTTACTTTATCCCGCAGCCCCACATACTCCTTCTTCCCAGCAGTGTCAAGGACATCCAGCATGCAGTTCTCGCCATCCATCATGCAAAACTTTTTAAAAGAGTCCTCAATAGTCGGCTCGTAGACTTCGATAAACTGCTGCTTCATGAACTGCGATGTGAATGCACTTTTGCCGACACTGGCGCTGCCGAGTACCACCACTTTAAACTCATCCGCCGCCACAGATCTGCCAAAGGAGCTGTACGTTGCGCTTGTTGAAGTGACCATTCGCAAACCTTTTGTTTCACCTCGATTATTTTTTGTGTATGGGGTGCGGGGTCGGGGGGCAAGTTTCGAAACAGAATTTGTTGGAAATAAGATGATACTTGACGGTGTCTTTTTCTTGGGCTTGATCTGCATTTGATCCACCCGTTACTTCAAACTCCACTCTCGGCATTGTGAGACGGACTGTGTTGTAGTCAAGGGTGTCCCTTGGGCAAAGATGGAGGGCTGACCCCTTCAACAGCACTGCTCCTGAAGTCACGCCTGCATCAATTGCATCCAATTACGATGGCAAAACGCTGATAACGAAGATAATCAACAGAATCCGTTGCTGATATCATTTTCTGGCGGCATAGTTATTCTACCGAAAGCCAGATGTGCTCTTGAATTCGCAGCTGCTTCCCACTCGGTTGGTTTCAAAACCTTACATCACCATTCGAACAACGTGGTCGGACATTGTAAGGTCGTCCTACCATCAGCTAATTTGGGAATTGGATATACTTTGCCAACACAAGTGTGATGTGATATCCACTCCAATGCAATCGGTACAACTAGCCGAGGTTGGTGTGTAATAATGATATTTGAGGCAGGGCGCATGTTCAACATAATTATGTAGCATTAGTACCAGTGGGAGAGCGGTCTTTTTTGTGCAGATACGCGCAACTGATTATGGCATGATTGAAGCCAGGGTTCGAATTCAGATTTTATTTCAACAGTTCGAAACTCGGGCAAAACAATAAAACTAGCTTCAAAAAGCGCGCTATTCCAAAATCCCACTCCGTTCGATTTTTTATTGTTCAACCATCAAAGCCGCGGAAGCAGTAAATGGCCTCATTAACCAAGCTTCAGCGGCTACTGCTCCATCTGCCAACACACCCCTATTTGGGGTACCTTACTTCGGCAAATTGTAGGGGTGTGGTAGCAGATGACCTGGTACCCGTTCTAGTTTTGTTTTGACGAATGAGACCAAGTAACTGTTTCACCCTTGCCAGTTGACGAAAATTGGCCATCAAAGTCACCGAAGCAGTATTCGATCTCATTAGTCGCGCTTCGGCAGCTACTGGTCCATCTGTCATCGCACCGCTACTTTTTCGCAATGGTAGGAGTGTGGTGGCAGATGGGCCTATAGCTGCCAAAGTGCGACTAATGAGATCAAGTAATTGCTGCAGTGGCTCGATGAGTGTGGGGTGCTGTTTGGAAGAGCCACAGTTTTTCAAGGGGTGGAATGAACAATTTTGAGAATGAAAAGGGTAGGCAAGCGTACCTTCTAAGGTTGTTGCCAACTGTCCGCCAAGCGCCCATCAAGCTGATGAAGTTGCCTGCTTTACGTTGGTGCCTGCTGTTGGTGATAGTGGGGGTGTAGTGGCAGACGAGCTAGTAGGTACTGGAGCGCAACGAATGAGATCGCTAACTGCTTCACCGGGCTGGTCATAGTGTGAGGGTTTGAGGTGTCCCGGCAAATGGAGTTGCTTGTTGTTGACGCAGGCATCACATCAGTCAGCATGCATGCGTGGACAGCATGCAATACCTGAACGGCGTGTGGAATCTCGGCACCGAGGCACCCTGACCAAATGGAGTCAAGCTCAAAGTCTTGCTTGTCCTTTCTTGCTATTGGTTGTTTTATGGGTTTTTTTTCTTGCTCCAATGTCCTCCTTTTATAGGAGTTTTTACTGCCACTTTTGCATTTTCCCACACACGGTTGTGGGAACGGATCTTGTTCAAGGAGTGGGACATAATAGTAGTCTTCTTTAATTTGAAGGGTATTTCATTACATTTGGATGCCTGGGGTCTTTGTTACACTGATTCATGAGGCTTTATTTTCTGGAATTGTCTTTTTCGGACAAATCTGTTTCCCAAAACAAGCCAAACTGGAGGCATCAGTTGGGGACTGTTTCAAAACCCATAATTTATAGTGCGACTACCGCGCTTTAACTGACAGCTATGAGACGGCTTTCAAGCTGAGCCTGGACACGGCTCCACTTTTCTCGCCCGCCCTCTCACTCTCTCTCTCGTTTCTCAAGAACCATCATTGGTGATAAATAGTTGAATAAAAAACGAACTTTCCGCCACTTTCAGTTACTATGTCCATCTGCTCGCTGCATTTTTTGTGGCAACGAGAAATGTGTTTTCGAGACTGACGGGGCTTTTTCCAAAAAACTGAATGAGATTATGAAAGAGAAACGCGACGCATGTTTAAAGAAAAAGTGCCCTACAATACTGCGAGTTTATAGCGGCTTCGCGTTCATCAACAACCGTCATTTTTTGGTGAATATAGCGCTGTTGAGAACTGTTTGATCCCTTCGTGAGGTGCACTTCTGGTTCTTGCACTGGATACGCGCGCGCGTTGATTGAAGGTTCGTTTTTCAAGTGATGAAGTGTTTGTACGGCTTGAGGATACGTGCACTCATCAGTATTCGGAGGATGCCCACATTCGGACTTTTTGAAAAAGCCCCGAACAAAAAACATACAAAAACACGTAAAATAAAAGCGGTCGCATAGGGTGTTTTTCTTCATTCAGAAAGAAGGCATTCGGCTCAATGTCTGCCATCGCCTGCTGCTCTCTGTCAATGCGCACCGTTGGCCGCATTCGTTCGTGCTCCCTGACACCCAAAAGCAGCCTCCGTGCCGTCGATGATGGTTTGATGGTTTCGAAACCTCTTCTGCCCACTGGGACGGCGATGCGACCTTTTGCCCTTCTCCCTTTTGCGAGGGATGGACACAGTGGCCTCCCTTCCCTTTCTCTCTCCGCCCATTTCCCTCTCAACGTGGAACGCACTGGCTGTTTCCCGTCCGTTCCACGACCGAGACCTCTTCCGTTTTCCCTCGAAACACGTACTGCACACTCTGTACCCTCTCAGTTCAATGAAAGGTTTCAATTTTTTAGCGGTACAAAAGCAAAACACGAGACAAATACTCACCAGGCATACAAATCAATGTATTGACTTGGTCTTTCATAGTCCGATATCTTTTCCGTCCCCATTACTTTCCTAATGTGAAATGAGATTGAAACCCTGCCAGGCACTGCAATTGCGTTGTGCGCTGGGTCAAGGAGACAATGTGTGCTTTCAATTACGTTTTATTTGCCTGCAGAATTACACACACAAGAATACACATAGCAAGACTGAGAATCCATTCGGCACACATCGCACATGGGCATCTGTCCTGGCGGTGGTGGCTGTCGTTGACAGGAACTATCTTGGACACGTGCACTGGTCTTCCTTTGGAACGTTGGCCATCACGCTTTCAATGTGGCGGCCGCAGCCGGACCAGGTCGTCTTGTTGCATTTGGAGCATTTGACTGGGAAGCACATGTTGTGTTTGAGTTTGTTTTTGGTGCTGTTTATGGAACAACTTCTGGGGTGGGGCGCTCTCTTTATAGAAAACGGGGCGGTTTTAAAAATTGCTGAATAAGCTTATTAAGCTTGGACTCGAACTTTCTGATCACGCCTCCTGAATCATCGTTTGAGGCGGGCGTTGTTTGATCGTGGCACCGCTTGTTCATCCATGCTCGGTCTCCATCTTCAAGGCCCCGTCCTTTCTTCGTAAACTCGATAAAAGTAAATTCAACAATATATTTGCTATGGACACAATTAGTTTTCCAACTCCTCCTTAAACCCGAGCAACATCCTACCATGCGCTCGGATCGGCTGGTTGAAAAATAAAACAAGCCCCGGTGCCACAAGCACATCCACCGCCACAGCCGCATGCGCAAAATGATCCCACACAAGATGCGCAGACTCGCTCAACAATGCGGCATCAAACGCGTCCACCACATTCAGCAACAGTTCAGGCGTGTATAAAACCAGCAACGTGCTCGACATGACCACGCAGTAACAAAACACGCGGCGCTCTGTCCCTAGCGGAACCAGTGCCACGTGCTTGGACTCCATTTGCTTCAGGAATCGAGATGAGTACCGATACGTTGTCGTGTACAAGTACACTGTACCGGACGTGAAGACCATAAACGCCACTGCCACTGTGATGAGCCATACTTTCGCTTGCAATGGGTATTCGGGTGACACCGTATCGAGAGATGGCGAGCTTGCAAATACGGCCAAAATGATGCCACACAGCGACCCCATAAATACAATCGTGATTTGGAGATGTCGCATCTCACGCTCGGGTTCAATGCTATGGACCAGGCAGTATCGTTCAAGCGCCATCATCATGTTGGTGCCAAATACAAAAATCATGACTTGGCTCGTTAGGGCAGCTGAGATGCGGTAAAAGGTTTCGGAAGCGTAAAACAGCCATAGGATGTACTTTCCAGCAAATATGATGGACCATGCAAAGTAGATGCCCACGAGTAAGGATGTGATGCGGTCAATCCGTTCTTTTATCAGCGCCTCCTGATATTTGACCATGGTGCCGAGGATGATACCGTTGAAGAGGATGCCGAACAGATATAAGGGCAGGCAAACAAAGTAGTCCGAGACAAAGAGGGGATCCGTCTTGAAGGACTGAGGAATGTAGCTGGTGACGGTGGTCATTTCAGATGAAGAGAATGTCGACAACTGCTTGACAGAATTTTGAAAGGGGGGGAGTGGGGATGGATGAGTTCGTTCATAATGAACCGCAGCTAAATTTAAATTTCATTCATCGTATACGTCTTCTGAAATGCAAGGTACAAACCATCGGACGCTTGAATGGAACTTCGGATACTTTAAATGGAATGTTTATTTAAATGTTGAAGAGTACACAAGTGGGAAGCAAAGACTGAAAATTAAACTGACTACTAATCAAATCTTGTTGACGGCAGCACTTGGTGGGACAGAAATGGCCTCAGGGTACTTGTGGTGTTCCGGCACAGTCATGGCGTCCAGTTCATTGCGCGTGGGTCGCACGACAACAACGGGGCATGCGCAGTGGTGAGCGCAGTAGTCGCTGACACTTCCAAGCAACGCGCGTGACACCGCATTAACACCGCGCGACGCACAGATCAACACGTGCGCATTCAGCTGTGCGCATTTTTCGACAATCGCGTGCTTGCGCTGCTGGAAGCCACCGACCGAGTAACCCTTGCTGACGAAACCCTTCTGGGAGACGAGTTTCATGAAGGATCCGAGAAGGAGCTTCGAGTCTTCCAGGTGGCCCTTCTCGGCGAGTTCGGCGTACTCGAGGCTGGTGTCGCCGTTGAGACCGACTGCGGGAATGATCACCTGCGTGCGCACATTGATGAATGCAACTAGATCGTCTGGGCGGAGGTAGTTGTCAATTGCCCAGTGCACGGCGTGGCGGGCGTATTGGGAGGCATCCTGCATAGTTTGAGATCACGTCAGAATGCATACAGAGAATCATTTTAGTTTGCTTGAAATTACCACTGCAATGGCAACGGTGCGCTTGGTTGGGGCAGCGGCGGCGTCGATGTTTTCAGACTCGAGAACGAATTCTTGGAAGACAGCGGAATAGCCGGCACCGGTGGTAACAGAGGAAGCTTCGAGTTCAAGGGAGGCAAGCATTTGTGTTTGTTGTGTTTGTGTTGTGAGATGGCTGTTCAGTGGGCGGCAGTTTCCGTGTTTTTGTATCCCTTTTTTTCCCGACCAAAACCCTGACCGACATTCAATGAGTCACAGTTGTGCCAACCAAGTCAGAAGTATTTCTAATGCAACAGTCGTGCCAGCCAAGGGGAAGGATGGGAAAGAGAGCAGAGCATGGCTGTGTCCCAGCAAGAAGCGTCAATCTGGTGTGACTGATGCGTTCGGCGTTCGGACAAATTCACATCTAACGGCTTGATCACGCCGAACAGCGGAATAATAAAAATAAAAGAAATGGAAATAAAAAGAAAAAAGAAACAGAAAATGAAGTGAATAAAGAAACATAAAAGAAGTGATAAATATCAAGAAATAAAATGGAAAAGAAACAAAATAAGGAAATAATCACGTGACATTGACGCCACCAACTGCTCAAATTGGGGCCATGCCAACCAACCAACCAACCAACCAACCAAGCAGCCAGCATCCACTCGGAATGTTCTGGAACACGCAATGCTCATTCCAAAGAAGCTTAGCAGCATGGCTTTTCAAAGGGACGCCATCTTTTAGGAGAATGCAGCGCCAATTGTGACTGCGAATCGACACCGCAACTTTATTATTCTGCGAGCGCAGATCACCGACGAAGAACTGCCTTCCGTATGTCCGTCATAAAGTACAAAACGAATGCTGGTGAGATCTGTGTGTATGCGCTTGGAGTCAGCCACCAGCAGTTTGAAGAAATGGCACTCGCACACGACACTTACAAGAACATCCAAGACGAGCAATATCCGCGCAACTGTCTGAAATCCGAAAATGGGCTGATCCCACTGATTCAACTTTAAAGTCCGCTGTGAAACAACCCTTCAGTAAACACTCACAAAAAAAGAAAACCCCTCACCACTTACCACAAGCACAAACGAAAACGCCTCGGGCGCATACGCAAAGAAAATGATTCCAAACATTAAAAAGCACTTGTTCAAAATCTTGCGTTGCAGCTGAAGATGTGAGATGGACGCATCGTGTGCATACACTTGCCCTGCTTCGCTGTCGCGGCCCGTCATTTTCATGGATTCGAACGCTTCTCTCAGCATTCTTGATGAATACCGGAATGTCAGCGTGTAGAGTACGGCGATACTGACACTCATTATGACGAAGCTTAGCAGCATACTAATGGTCCAAATGGACTGCTCGACAGGATTCGCGGGCCAGATGGCATCGTGACTTGGACTGCTGATGAAGAGACCGACAATGAGACCGCACATGACGCCGATGTACACAATGACGCCGACAACGTATTTGCTGCTCTGCTGGACCGAATAGTCGCGGATCATAAAGAAGCGTTCCAGTGCCTTGGTTATTCGTTTCAAGCCCATACAAGTTAAAATTTTTAGGTGACACGAATGAACAAAAAAGAGGGGGCTAAACGCAATGCATGGTTACCATCAGGGTATTTGCACCAAAGAGCATGATGATCTGCATGCTGGTGACGATGGCGCTGAGGCGGTAGAACCACGAACTCGCATGGAAGAGCCACACCGAGTACTGCACTGTCGCTGCGACGCACCAGGTGAAGTAGGCGCCAATGAGAAGAGCCACGCAGCGGTCCAGTCGATCCCGTACCAGCTTGCTGTAGTTGAATATGATGGTCTGCAGTATGAATCCGTTGAACAGCGTCCCGATGACAAAGATTGGCAGGTCGATGTAGTAGAAGAGGACAAAGTTGGGTTCGTTCTGCATTGTGCGAGGTTCGTACAGGTTCATGGTTGCGATTGGGGTCGACTGTTGCTGCTGCGATGGCAGATTCTGGACGGATGCGTTGGAGGCGGTCGCTCTGGAAAGCTGACCCCGATTCATTTGTTGGGAGAGATGTCTATTTTTTTTTTTTTATTTCCGAAGAATTTCCGCCGTTCAACACAGCGCATGCCCGATGGTTGATTTGAACAGTTGATAAAATTCAGAGATGGGAATCGTGTGTCTGCGTTCAGTTTTCAAAAATACTTTTATTTGGTTTGCCGCTTCCGTTGGGGTTATCTCTCCCACCTGGTTTGGTCACGTTTATCATAGTGACGGATCTGGTCGGTAGCGAGGCTACGTGAAAGCGCTGGCGCCTGATGCCGATCAGCCTTTTATCGCATGGGTACGGAGCCCTTCAGTTGTTATTTACTGTGTCTCAGCAGTTCCAAAACGTAGGCGACATCCATCCCTGTTGGTGCAAGTGCATAAATCTCTGATTGTGTGTTTAGCTTTGATGTGTTCTGTATGACACTCATGCATCCTTCGCTGACCATGGCACCAGGGTATCTATCAAAAAAGGGGATGTACTGAATCCGAGTCTTGACATCCCAACCTGGCCATCTCGCAGGAATCCCACCTTTGTGAGATGGAATGCAACTACAAAAAATGCGTTGCCGGTCAATTCATGCTGAAGATTTGGCTTGGGCAAAAGCAAAAGAAAAATAACTTGAAAAAAAAAAAGGATGGAAACATTCCGACACGACATATTCGCATTACGCGCGCAACACCAGACCAGCTGCCACGTACGAGCAACTGCCGCCCTAGGATCTGACGGTAAACAAGCTTGTCTGTTTGGAAGTGCGGACGGGATCGAGCGGCAACAGTGTAAGAGAGAGTCTCTGTTCTTTTGTTGTGTGCTGTGGAATGCCCTGCCAATCGTTATCCCTACCCGCCATCCCATGAATTCCACAGACGCCATCCGCCTTACAAATTGCGAGCTCGAAGCTGCCGGAGTCCCCGTTCCTGACTCATGCGCGGGTGTCAAAGACAACTCGGTCCAAATGGTGAACCAGTGCACGCTCGCGTACGCTGCAGTGCCTCAACTGTGGACATCGTACTCAACGACTCTAAAACATGCTCAACTTTTGTGCTGGGCCATGCGCGCTGATGTTGAGACGGAGAACTTGGTCTCAATCCACAGAACGTTCGCACATTTGCAAGAGCAGCATTCCATCTTGCTTCAGGACCATGTTCATCAAATGGACGACTTTCAGAGCTATCAAAAAGGCGCGTTTGAGGACTTGATGGATTCGCAAGAGGTTCGTTCGACAACATGCGCGATTGGAGTACGTGTTTTCTGACTTGCAAAAACTCGCACAACAAAGGAGAGTATTAAGCTAGCGAGTGACACGCAGACGGCATTAGATACGCTCAAAGAAAATTTTGCCACGGTAATTGAAAATACACGCAAGCAGAGCCAAGAAACAGCCGTGTCGTCACTCGCTCTGAAAGCGGAAGCAGACGCATTCAGAAAAGATCTCGGGCGTCATTTTAATGGAATTGCGCAGGTTTGAGATGATTTTTAGCTGTCGCGTCGCTTGACTTTTTTTTTTTCTTTGTGCCCAGATTGCTCGACACTTGCAGTCGCTGCTGGACGCAAATTCGAACAGTGTGGATAATTTCTTACTCAGTATGGAAGAATCTTTTCTCGCAGCCGTGTCAAAAACAGCGCGAGTTCTGAATGACACCGCTGAACTGCTGGATTCGGCGAAAGCTTCAGTTGACGGCTTGAATGAATCCCTCAGCATTCACACCAAAAACCAACAAGCCATGCTTCAGCAATTTGAGGTACTCACCCAGTTTCGCCGGCGCCATCCTTTGATAGATGATAAACACACACCCACCAGTACGAATTGTCGACAGGATTGGGAGAATCTGCGCTTCAGCTCAAAGAAATGATCGACTCAATCGAGCTTGTCTCCCACGTGCAATCGAACGTGATTCTCAATTTGACTCGATTTGAGGCGCATTTCGAAAGAACTATTGCCGCGTTAACAGGGAGCCTTGAAACGCTTTCCGAGCTTTCAACTGAGGCCATCGAAAAACACGCATCCGTGATAAGGTGTATTTGGCATGGAAATTGCTCAAAAGAAATGCTCACTATTATCTTTTTTACAGTCTCTTCATGCCATATGTCGAACTTTTGAATATCGGCTTGAACGTTGCTGGATATGCCATCAACTTTTTCTCTAAGAAGGCTTTCCAGTTTTGCATGGGATCGATCGCGTTTTTGAGCAACTTTCAGCCTTTGAAACAACATCGCATGTTCCTTTTATTCAGTACTGCTGTATCGACTACCATAGCTGCTTCAGAGATAATAATTTCAGATTCGCAAGCCAAAGTTGGATTCTCTGTAAGCAGAAGCATATTCTCCTTTCTTTCTGAAACTGTCTCAATTTCTGTTTAATACTCCAGACTTTCATGCTTCTGTTGACCGCGCGAGGGTTATTGCTTTCATATTCTTGGGCTATGTCTGGTCAAGAATCTGGAACTTCATACTCCAAAACTTACGATCAAGACAAGTCAAGGTTGATGCGGCATCAACATGTCAAAAAGACAGCCTCGATGCCTTCAATCAGATTCCATTCTGCGCCCCGATTCGCTTCCATCGACGATTGACCCGTTCATCCTAACTGCTAATATGCGCAAGTTGCTGCAAATGTGCTTCCATTGCTGTTTATTTTGATTCAACGACAAGCGAGATGATTTTATTTTAGCTGTTTCATAATGTAGTTAGTTGGCAATATGTAACTTAAAAAGTATACTCGAATATAAAAAGTCCTTCATTACTTTGACCGAGCTTACAATTTCCTCTCAGTACCCTTTCTAAAAGATCAGTCTAGCCAGAGAGATGGAAGCAGACGCGTGCACTACCTACACTCTCAAACGACCCGACTTTGCGGCTAAATGAGAAGGAAAAAGTCATTGGAAAAGATATACAACTTCATTCGCAAATAAGCAGAAACCGGAAAACATATACATTCACAAAATACGCCAAAAAGAAACAAAACCGAAAATTAGCTGCTACGCGTACAACGCCTTCATCGCATTCAATTGCACATTCCAGCGGTCAATCATTAAAAGAATCTCAGCTTCGACCACTTTCTTCATTGCCTTTTTGATCATCAAGACAATTTGGTCGCTGACTGAGGCGTACAAGGAGCTGCATTTTTCAAAAGAGGGAAAACGGGTTAAAGAGAATTTCGCCAGAAAAAACAAGCTGTCAAGTCACTCAACTCGTTGTTGGTGCCGTGTATATCCAGATGCACACTCTCGATATCCACATCTACTCGGTTCGCCACCAAAGGCGGGGTAGTCGTCACTTTTGGATCAAGGTTGAGGGTCACATTGACGGTGATAGTGATCCCATCGTTCAAGATCTGGAAGAAATGAAATCGTTTTTAAATCGCGGTTCGGTTGAGACAGGAGACTATTAAAGTTGACCTCCATATCGAGCTTTCCGTGTTCTCCAGCTCGCGACATTCCACTTGTGCGTTTCGCCCAGAATGGAATTTCGCGAAGGTCAATGAAGATGCGGTGGCTGTCGTATTTTGTTTTGAACATCAGCTTACCAAGTCCTTCAAACCAAAGAATTTTCAGCGACTTACAATTGCAGCTCTACTTTTTGGGCGTGCACGGTTCCAATGGATTTTCTCAATCCAAAAATGATGGAGTTTTGGAACTGCGCGGAGAATAACGCGGTCAGGGCCATTTCGCATTTCGCCGATGTTCAAAATTTCACCCACTCACCTCAATCTGACAAAGCTTCGGAATAATCGCCTCAATGAAAATCACCATGTCTTCCACATGGATCTGCCATTCTTCATCCTGGTAGTCGAGTGACGGAATGTTGATGGATTTGAAGTCGCTCATTATCTCCTAAGTCGCAGTTGATATGACGCAAATCAGTACAACCAAAGAGAAAAGAGTAAGAATGAACTCAACTGGGACAATGGATTCGATCAAGTCATTCAGCAAAATATGGTTGAAGCTTAGGGAGCCATCGCTGAGCAAAAAAAAAAAAAAAAAATTAAATCACAGTTCAAAAACCCTGGACCCCAGCAGACTTACCTGCTCTTAAATACAGCTGCCAGTAGTTTCTCAATCGTATCACGAATCTTGCAGACGAATACATCTTGATCGATCGCCGACCAAATGTGCTGCAAATCTTCAAAAGCGGAGGCCAGGTAATTTCCAACAGTAGCCTCCCTCTGCTTGCTGTAGTACGGATCACGCAGCTCCGTCGTCGAAGGTTCGGTGTCAACGCAAGGCGTGGCAAGGAGGCGCTCAAAGAATGCGCGCGTTTGCATAGAAGTTACTTTGACTCGCTCGTGATAGCGCTGACTGCGCAAAATCTTCGCGTTAGCCGGGCTTGTTGTGAGGCTTTCCCGTATGAGTTGAAGGAAGTCGGCCAAGGCATCATGCTCTTTGAAGTTTACAGATACAACATTGTGAATCGCCTTGATTGCTTTAAAAAGCGGCTCGATGGGTCTGTTTGTGAACATTCTGATGAAGTTCTGCATTCAACATTGCTTTGTCAGAACAGCCATTCAAATCCACTAACAGAATGGACTTACCCCCAAC
Organism: Chytriomyces cf. hyalinus JEL632; assembly: GCA_025435555.1. Classification (NCBI taxonomy): domain Eukaryota; kingdom Fungi; phylum Chytridiomycota; class Chytridiomycetes; order Chytridiales; family Chytriomycetaceae; genus Chytriomyces; species Chytriomyces cf. hyalinus JEL632. The sequence goes on along the minus strand of JAIWWG010000047.1, from coordinate 141,262 downwards.
TCCAAAACTGTTAATCTGATTTTTCCCGCGGTATCGGCAGCAGTTTCTTCGTCGGCATCTTCGTCATCGTAGTCGCTATCTGTTGTGAAGCGATCCAGATCCATCCAGACTTTTCCCAATACGCCAACACTCTCGATGACTTTCAGAATTTCATGGCGCAATACATGGTTGCGCGAATCAACGCATAGTGCGTGCACCAAATCAATGAAATCCTTCGTTGCCTCTGCATGGACAGACTGATCTCTGAAATGAGCTCCTTTCGACTCCTGCGCAATGTCTTCCCATTCACCCGACGTGTCGGCAGCACCAGGATATCCAAACTGCTTTTCGGTGCCAGCACTACGCGCCATAGTACGGTTGCGCACATTATCGAAAAGATCGGTTTGTGGGGGCGAAATGTAGTTTGTCAAGGTTGGGTCAATCTTTTTCCAAATGGTCTGAGCGAGGTCATGAAACACTGAAAAGTCATCAGTTGCACCCAAGCGCGGGCCTTGCTGTTGTGGTCGCGTTTCATCTTGGCCTGGCGGCTTGCTGGGCAGAGCTGGAAGCGTTTCTCTGAACAGATTTTAATGACGTCAGTATCAAAGGGATTCACGAGTCCAGTGAGACATTTGAGTCACTGACCTGTTGCCGGCACTGACATTACGACCAACATCACCTGGTTTTCCTTCGAAAAGAGGGGCTGAACCAGTCGTGTCAAGCCCTTGAGCAAGACCACCAACGTGACGTTCCTCAGTTGCAAGTACATCTCCAGAGAGAGGAGTTTCTCCTGTGCGTATTGGAGCGGCATGAGTAGCACGGGAAAATTCATCTCCAGACGGTTGAGCTTCTCCTGCGCGTGATGGAGGGGCATGAGTAGCACGAGAAAATACATCTCCAGACGGTTGACTTTCTCCTCCGCGTGTTGGAGCGGCATGAGTGGCGCGAGAAAATACATCTCCAGACGGTTGACTTTCTCCTCCACGTGTTGGAGCGGCATGAGTGGCACGAGAGAATACATCTCCAGACGGTTGACTTTCTCCTCCGCGTGTTGGAGCGGCAAGAGTGGCACGGGAAAACACATCTCCAGAAGTTTGAGCTCCTCCAGCGCGTGTGGGAGCGGCATGACTGGCACTTGAAAGGACATCAGGCTGGCGCGATGAAGATGGAGTCATGGAAAACATGGAGGCGTCAGAGTAAAAGACTTCCGCAAGAACGTGAAAAAAGGCCATCATCTTTTGGCTCTGGTCCTTGGCCATGAGAGAGCTGGCAAAGGCCCTGAGAAGCGTCGCCGCAGCTTGTGATTGTTGAAATTTTTATGTTAACTTTTTGTTCCGAAAAGCATGAAACCACCCGAAGTCGTCTCTCATCCCACCTTCGCGGATTTCCTGTGACTTTTCCGTAAAGATGCCGCTCGGATCATCCTCGTTGATTTGGACGATAGAAGTCAGGTTCTCAACCATGTTCTGAAGCTGACTGCCAGGGTTTCTCTTCTTCATAAACTCGTCTGACAAGTGAACGAGTCTGAATGAAGCGCAACAGGAGATAAACATGTGTGAATGAATTAAACGCGAGAATAAAGCCACCCAACTGTTCGAGCAGAGCCACCACAGCCAAGCCATCCCGGCTCATGTTTGCCTCGTCCTTGACCGAGTTCAAAAGAATGCGAATTGACTTAAAAACGCGTCTTGCCTCGCTGTTTTTCGGCATTTTGCCTCTTTTTAAGGCAGCCAGCGCAGTAGTGACCTTCTGGAAAAGCGAGTACGTGTCCATGGAGGATATTGACGGGGATACGGAAGTCGCGGACGGCGAGCCAGGCGCCTGGGGCTGGTACGGCAGACCGTGTGCTTGCATTGAGTCACTCTGCATGAACAATGAGCTCATTGGCGACTGTGGCGCATCCCTGTGCTTGCCGCTGAGGGAAGCGGTCCTTTGCGGCACCTCAATCGTGAAATCCACCGCTGCGTTGTGACCGAAGTCATAGTGGGTATTAACCTTGCTTTCGTGGGGAGGAGTCTGGAGGGAAGCAGGACCTAACTTGCTTGTATACATGGTGATTTCAGTGAAGGTGTTATTTCTCCCCCAATCGGTTTTCCTCCAATTTTAGGTTGTGAGAATTCAAAGTCAGCCACTGCACTTTCTAATTTCTGGGTGTGTCTGATAACAGTGCGCTACCTAATCCGATCAGTTCTTGCGTTGAAGCGAGGGGGGGAGAGAAAAATGCTCCGCGTTGTTGGGTTCCAGACCAGACAAAGAGACATCGACTGGCGCATAAAAAGACCCCAACACAAGGCAAGAAATGGTTGAAAAAGTGTAACTTGTCAAAAATCAGAAGCGAAGACGCGCCGTTTTGTTTTCTTCTCTTTTTTTACTTTCTTCTCCTTCGCCGATGATTCACCTAAATCCGTTGTGACTTGAACGTGAAGCGGGAACTTTTAAAAATTGAAAGAGAAATCCCATTTGCAAGTCCGACAGGCAATTCACATACCCTCAATGCAGAGAACCCTTGGAGAGATACCCTCGACCAGCAAGCGGTGGTCCAGCGATAGTATCTCCAGCTCAAGTAACGGATTCAGCGGTGTCGGATCGGGCGCACTTGCCGCTCAGATTAAGAGGACCTCTCTGCCCCCCACTTTCTATGCACCTCCTCCTGCAGAAACAACCGGCTTGTCTTTCCAGAATATGTTCTGGATGCCCTTCAAAAGCAGCGATCTGTCGTCGATGCCGTTGTCGGACGTTCAAGCCGACTCGCTTGGCTCACTCGTCGGGGTAAAGCGCTTGTGCGCACTCTTTGACATGCATTTCAGCGAGATGGAGTCGCTGCTTGCGATGGTCAAACTGCGCATTCAAATGGAGGAATCCGTGGCAAAGTCCATCGAGGACATGGAGGCAAACTTGGATTCATTCCAGTAAGCAATTCTTAATCTTCCCCTTCTTGAAAAACTGCCCTTCTCTGTGTGCTTAACTGTATATGCTTTGCTATCAAATAGATCTCACTACTCCTCAATCCGCGGCCCAACTCTCCAATGGCTCACGGTCATGAAATCGACAGCTCTGACACACCGCAAGCATGCCGATACTCTCATCCTGGCTGTCGTGAACCCTCTTTCGACATACCTCACAAAGTACCGACAGTTTGTAGACTTTCGACGTTCCCAAGTCGATTCAACGCACGAATTCCTCCAAAAGACGGTTCGAGACATGCACATTAAACACAGCGCTTACCTCCGCGCTTGCGATCAAAGCCATCCGGAATTATCCTCAATCAAGAAGGAATACATTGCAGCGTTCACTGTTGCTGAGCAGTCGAGATCTGCTCTCGAATCCCACATTGCCGATTTCTGCCAATTTGCTCAAGAAGCCCAGCGCATGCGTCTACAAGTTTGCAAGGAAGCCTTCCTAGCCCTCGAAAGCGCTCAAATTTTTACCATCCAGCATCAAACGAAACTGTGGACAAACCACGATTCATTGAGCGGCAGCGGCGTTGCACAACAAGGTGCAACAATTCTGGAGTGTCCAGACCCTGCTGTAGGGACCCTTGCGATTGCGCGTGATTTTCAAACGGGCACTGCCAGGACACCTACCCTTTGTTACCCGATTTCAGAGATGCCCCTTTCGCAGGCGTTCGGGTTCTCCCTCGAAGAGCTTGAACGATGGACAGGCGATCATGTTCCCCCACTTGTACGCACCTGCGTTTCAGCGCTGTACGAAGGTGTCATGAAGAAAAGAATGCGAGGTGGTGTGGACGCTTGGCTGGATGCGAGCAGCTCAGAGCTGCCATCGATTCAATTCCTGAGAACTGAAGCCAACAGTAGTTGTGGAGGTGTAACTCTGCATTACAGCCGCGTGCAACGGGAAAGTCCCGTTGTGGTTGCTGGCGTGTTGAAGTTGTTTTTGCTGGAGTTGCCTGCGAGTTTGATCACGAATGAGTTGTATGATACCCTGAAGATGGTTTACACTGAGTCAGGTAGATTATGTTTTATGTTCGTGTTACAATCTGCAGTGCCTGAGTTTCTTTTCCAAACTAGCACCCGATTCGGCGGATGTCCCAGAAGTTGAAGAAATCCGACTGAAGACCGTGTCAAACCTTCTCACAACCCTTCCTCCTTCCCATTACGAAACGCTCAAACTCGTTACAGGGCTGCTCTACAAGTGATTGCATGTTTTTTTTCAACACTTTTGGCTCCCTTAAAACTTATCAATACTTGCACGTGCAACAACAGAGTCATATTAAGCATCCCACCCTCAGCCCCAAAACTCGACCAACTCATCCACACAATTACCCCTTGTCTTCTCCGCCCTGGTGCAGAAACACGCGAAACGTTACAAGACATGCATCCCCTTAAATTCACGTCAGACCTGCTCACACATTTCACAACCCTATTCAAAGACAATCTCCCACCAGACACCGCATTCAGTCGACCCAATACCCCACCTGCAACAATGATGCACGGCGACCTCGTCTATGGCGAATACAACAGCGACTTGGAGGATGAAGATGACCGCGATTTCTACCACACTCGAGGTGCAGGTGGAAAGCGCAGGAGCGTTCGGTTGAGTGGAAGACCGAGCAGCATTCTGGATGTCGTGAAAGATAGCGCGTCACAGTATGGGATTGATGTGGCTGGTGTTATGAGGGGTCTTGCACGGAGTGTGAGCGAGATCGGGTTGAAAGCGAGTGAAGGTGCTGTGGCGGCAGCTGCTGCCGTGGCGACGGGGGCTGGGTTTGTGGGTGCAGGGGGGAGTACAAGTGGCTTCGATCCTATGAGTGTTGGGAGTGGGACTGGGGGTTGGTTTGTCGATGGGGACGCTTCCCGGGCTGCTAGTGCGTTCGATGGTGTTGGAAATGGGTTTGGTAAGAGAGGTGGGATGCCTTCGCGAAGGAAAAGTGTGGCGAGTATGGTGGGGCTGGATGAACTTGATGAGTTTTCTGAGGATGAGGTCGATTTTGTGGAAGAAGAGGCTGCTGAATCCAGGTGTCAGTGGGATGGATGCGGTTTGAAATTCGGTGGAAGGCGGCAGTTGATGATGCATGTTGCTGTAACGCATATGGAGTCTGGAAATCTGAATGGAATGGTGATTATCAAAGATGGAATCATGGGATAGCATTGCGTCGTTTTGATAAGGGGTTTTTGGTTTGCTTTTATATAGCTTTGTGAACATGGATAGACTTGGAACATTAAAAGGGAAATATCTGAGAGGCAACTCGAAAGGAAGTCTTCGCAAGCAAGTAAACGCGTATTTAATAAGAATCTACATACACGCCAAGCAAACAAGCTGATGTCACAGCTCAAACCCACTCCTGCGATTGTCTTTCTAGTTAGAGATTGCATCCCACCATCTAACTTGCAGAACAGGGCCCCCTAGAGCGGCCAGGCCTCCATGCCACTCAAAAGACCATCTCTCGGGGCATAATTCCCTCCAATAAAAAGTCCATATAAATTCAGGCATTCGGATTCTATTTTGCCGCAATTATTTTTAGAACAGACGCCACATGAATCCGAGCTCTTACACCAAGTGTCCGTCATCCGGCCTCTTAATGCCCCTGACTACAGGGTCGCCACATGTCACGGACAGTGCCGTCTCTATCCGTGAAAAGTCCATCGAACACCTGATGCATTCCAACGAGTCCCTGCTGGCATCTGGGTCCGCGGCTTCATCTCGTAGCTCCAGTCCAAGAACGCTGCGTAAACATCCGGTTTTGAAACGCATTGCTTCGCAGAAGGAGGTTCAGTTTCTGGCCCCACCTGTTGTTCTGCTGCCAACTCCAAGTGCCGAGAGCCTCCCAACTCCTGAGATGGGGATTGTTTTCATTCTAACGGTGGTGTTGTGCGTGTTGGTAGGGTTGTTGCTGAAGTGGGAGCAGAAAAAGTGACGCGAGCCTTGCACTGACATGTCGAGGTCATGGTCCGGCGAGTCTGGCTCAGGCATTTATTTATTTCTTTATCGGACAACTTGGATTCGCTTTTATTAACGCGGTAATGTCGGAGTGATGGACGGATGGATGCGAACGAAATGTCGTTAATGAAGCGCAATTTTTGAATCTGGCGTCCAAGATTTTACACTCTGAATTTTCAGAAGAGAAGTGGCTGCGGTGGCACTGCTAAACAATTCCTTCACTCGGAAAGCACCAACAAAACCTCGATGCCTTGTCAGGACCCAAGTGCCGCTTATGCGTCCCCCATCCCATACACCTCGCAAGGCAAGCAACCAGTACAGCATCAAGCTACCCTAGAAGTAACTCACGCTACTCAGGACATGAAAGACACCGGGGAAGCACAAGCCACCCCTGCAAATAAAGCACCGCAAGAACGAGTCCGGCTCCGAGACGTGCTCAAAGCGCGGGTGTTGAACCCTCTTCTTGTCGGTATGCGAATGCCGCGGTCGCGCACGCTTGCGCAGGTCAAGTCGCAGGTGCTGCTGCGCATCCGCGAGCACACAAGCGCTACCCACGCGCAGATTGCCCTGCGCAAACAGCTGTCTGAAACACGTGCGCTGCTGCAAACACAACAAGAATCGAACGCCGACTTGGTTTTGAAGAAAAAGATTCTTGTCCAGAAAATGAAGCGGCTGCATCATTCACGAGGCTTTAACCGACTGCCGGGTACCGTTTTTATGCTGGACGGTTGGGTGGATGTGCTGGTGGGTCTCTTTGTCCTCATGGCAGCCATTCTTGTGATGGCATGCATCTCTGGCAACTATCCGAGCGTAGCTTGGTTGTTAAGAGAGGTTGCAATGAGTCCGTACTTCGAATCGCCAGTTTTGTTTTGAACCTGACAAGTCGTCCGTCCTTCAGCTTTCTTTGGGAATAAATAAATTATTTAAATTATTTTAAAAAATTGCATGTTTCCAGTGCAGCGTGTTTCATCGCCGTTTGACGGGTTGGGCGGGTACAGCGACTCAGACTCGGACTCAGACAGTGCCATCGAGGAAGAAATCGAGAAGCTCAGATCGGATTCGCCAATGTTGCGAATGACACCCAAGGTCACCCAAGACTCAGCTCCCGAACGAAACAACGACGCACATTCGCATGCCAACATGTCCTCGACGCAGAGGATCAATTCAATGCTCGTGCTTGCAGGCTTTGAGCCCATCGAGTTTGGTGCATATGCGCAAAGACCCAATCGAGAGTACTCGCCCAGCATCAACTCGCTTGATTCAGAAGATGCTATCGACCATGTGCATTCTTCGATCTTGCCCCTCGTGCACCGGCTTGTCACGTCCCTCAATGCTCTCAATGCGGCCCACGCCAACGCTGTCAATGCGAATGCAATCCTTCGATCAGATAACTCTACGCTGTCAGACAGAGTTGTAAGGCTCAAAAAGGGACTCGTTGACAAAGAATTTGAGCTGACCAAATTAAAAGAGCTTCGCAGAGAGGTGAGCAGGTGCGCTTGTATAATTGGTTTCCTCCTGTTTAAACCATCGTCTAGGCTGACGACAATTGCAAGGCAGCTGTGGCCAAGTGCAGAGCCACAGAAAAGGAACTGAAAACGGTCAAAAATGATTTTTTGGCACTTGTGGGGAAGGTTGGCGGCTGTTGCAATGATGGGATCAAGAGTTTTGTCAACTCTCCGTCCACACCGTTCAAGAGGGGAAAGTCCGAGAATCATGGACTTCCTTGCTCCAAATGCTATGCAAAGTTGCGGCAATCTAGATCATCATCGGCTCAATGGATTGATGGTGTTGGGTTTATTGATGATGAGGATTCTGATTCCAAACTTGTGTCTCCCTCTTTTGTGTCTTATCGTCGGCGGGCAGACACACCTTCCTCGCCAATACCCAAGAGACCCACATCTATCGCATCGCTGTATTCATCTCCGGCGGCGCACCAATCGAAACAAATCCCACGGATCTCCTCGACCCCGAAAGCTCATTCAAACTTCGCTCCTAAGCCAACATCCGCGCCTGTATCCACACCTGCACCCACGCCAACATCTTTTCGAATTGCGCGTTCACTTTCTTCAATGTCGAACGAATATGAACCTGCGAGTGTCGTTCCAACCGCAACGCCGCCCCCAGAAGCGCCCAAACTTCGTGGATCCGCCTCAAATTCTCGAATCATTCCGACATTCGAAGAAGGTAACTTGCCCGCGTCAATCCGTCGTTCCTCATCCATCAACCGCGGCAGAACCCCATCGTCGAGCTCACTTGATTCAACCGCAACCTCAAATTCAGTGAAGCGGCCAGTCCCTAATTTTTCCACATCTTCTAAAGCGAGTATATCTACCATGACCGAAACACCTCCGCCCCTTGAGACCCAGCCAGTTGCTCAAGACGAAAAGACCCTGATTCTCGAAACTTTGCTTTCAAAGCAACACAACCTTCTTGAATCTCTTATTCTGCAGAACCAAACCCCTCCCAACTCTTTCTTCATGCTGCCTGTCACTCCGAATAGCCCATACCCACCTGCTGCATTGAGCCCTGACACAAGTCCAACCACATCCTCACACAATTTGCATGACCTCGCCGACCGATACGCGTCACTCGAACATGAACGCAAACAGCTCACTTCTGCAGCCACAGAGCTTGGATTCGAGCGGATGCAGCTCAAACAGGAGCGGGATGTGTTTTTTGAGGAAGTACGCGCGTTCCGAACGTTAAAGGTGCTGGTTGGCCTGGATCAAGTGCTGGGCTTGGAGAATGAGACACCTGTGGTGGGTGGCCCTGCGAGCGTAAATGAGTTTTATTCGGCGGTGTTGCGCGACCAGGAGGTTATGCGGCGAACGAATGAAACTTCTCTGCCAGCGGCAGAGACGGATGGCATCGTTGTCGTTGAAGAACTGGTGACTCAGGATGGCGTTGCTCAAGCTTTGGAAACTCCGGTTTTGGCAGTGCTGCCTGAAATTTACTCGGCTTCCAAAGAGTTGGATGCCGCCGATGGAACTGCACATATTCAGGCGGTGGCTGCTTCTTCTAGGAATACGGATGCTGTGACTGAGAATTCGACAGGTTTATTGCAACCGATAGAAGAACCGGTTCTTGGCTTGAATGACGACAGCGTGCCTTTTGCAAGTGACACAATTCTAGTCGAAACCAAACGCACACGTCTCTCTGAACTTGCAGACACCTTTGAAGTTAAACTTGTCTCTGAGTCCACGGTCATCGCTGATCGTGGAATCCCCTCTGATCCTGAACCTTCCACTGACACTGGACCTTGCTCGGAACCTGTTTTCCGAGAAAAAGACCATGACGACGCGGACACCACTCTTGTTCTGACGTCACCAAGTCTTTCCCTTCAAGATTTAAGCACCTCTCCGTCGTCTCCTTCAAAACCGAAACATTCATCCGCACCGGATCTAACTGCTGCTGAAACAAAAGCCGAGGCAAAACCGACAATTATCGCCCTGCGTCCAAGCACGCGGAACCTGATCGCACAATACGAAACTTTCAAAAGCTTCCGCCCAATCCTAGAACTCGACCCACCCAGCGTCATTGCCACACATGCCGTCACGCGTGCGTTCATTCCTTCGTCTAGTCGCAGCGACGAGGTTCCACTTGCACGAGGAGATTTAGTTCATATGGAGCGCGCGTTTGAAGATGGGTGGGTCAAGGTTGTGAGTTTTCAGCAAGGAGCTGGAGGTAAGACTGTTGGGTTTGTGCCTGGGGTTTGTCTGAGGGAAGTGACGGGAGGTGCGAGTCGTGTTGTGGTTGTGGAAAGTGAAAGTGGTGGTGGGAGTGGGAGTGGGAAGCGAGGCGGGGTTGAAAAGAGCTGGGTTGGGGCTGTAGGGAGGAAGGCTGTAAGGTTTCAGAACGATGTTGTTGAGATTGGGAAGACCGGGTGGGGAGAGAGAGTGGATTCTTTGGAAGCTGGAAATGTATGAAAAGGGTTTTTTTCTTCTACTTTTGGGTTTTATTTTATTGGTTCATTGCCCCTCCCCCTTCAGCTGCCGTGCTCTGTTTTTCTATGTTTTAGTATGGCCTCTTTTCTGTTATTTTGCCTTTCGAAGGGTCAGTGCATCCCGAAAATAATCCATGTTTTGAGAATGCGAAAGGGCTTTTTTTTGTTGTTGAGAATGTGAGATCAGCGGTTGAATGATTTCCGTGACGGTGCGACATAAGTGGGTCTCGGTTTGTGTTGAAGATCCAACTATCTCGTGGACAACTGTGTAAAATGTATTCCTGCATTGCATCAGCTGTTACAACAGACTTGAATGGTAATAGCGGTTGTCTCGCTGCGCGACAAATGAGCTGGTTCCGTTTTGAGAAATTTGTTCATACACGAACAAACCCGCACTGCGCATGTGCCATCGCTAATTTTTGTTCTTTAATGAGATGGGCCAGGTTGTTAAGGTTTTGTATTGAAGTGAGATCGTCTTAATGCTGCTAGCGGTCATGCATCACTCCCCATAATCGAAAGCTCTCCAGCACGTTTCCCCTGTGACAAGCTCCGCCTGTGATCTCGCCCATGATCTCGCCCGTGATAGGTGGATTTGCCAGCAAGATTTGCGATTGGTGAAGGGCAACAAAAGCAAGGAATAAACTCATTTCCATTATGGGAAGAAAAAAAAGCTGTTGCAAAAAAAATGTCCCACACCAAAGTCATTGCGCAAGTTGAGGAGCTGCTCGACCGCATCGGAAAGCCACTTAAGCCGTACCTGCCAGTCATTGCCCGCTTTCTGCTGGTCGTGACATTCTTGGAGGACTCGGTGCGAATGTGGTGCGTTGCATGTCCTCAATGCTGGGGCTGATCCATGTGCCACACCCCTAATTCCTTTCTATCCACCCCAGCACCCAGTACAGTGATCAGAAATTCTATCTCCGGAAACACCGAGGTTTGTTCAATGTGCATTCAGACAATCTGCCGCTGCCTTTCTCAAAGTCGAAACAGGATTCGCCACATACATGGCGGACGTGTTCCTGATCACCAACGTTTCGGCAATGGTCGTATGTTCATTCCTCGCAATTGCAAAGAGATACACAGAAGTTGCCGTGGTGGGTCTCTTCGCGGTCGTGCTGATGCAAGGCTTTGGCTACGGTCTCATTTTCGAATCCTCGTTCCTACTCCGCGCATTATCCATCACTGGCGGGCTTGTAATGCTGCTTGCAGATGCAATGGCGGGCAAGAGCAAAAAGTCCATCTTTGCTGGCATTCCTCAGTTGAAAGATGAGAACATGCAGTCAACGTATCTGCAACTGTTTGGGCGCATTCTGCTCGTGTTTTTGTTCATGAGTTTTATCTTTGCCGGGGAAATGACGATTGCGAGAGGCATTGTTGCACTAATTGCCTTTGTCGGGTGTGTGATGGTTGTCGTTGGGTTCAAGGCCAAATGGTCGGCAGGGATGTTGATTCTCTTTTTGAGCATCAGTAATGTTGTTTTGAACAACTGGTGGTCGCTGCATCAGTTGAGTTTTGCGCCTTGCGCCCGTCCATTTCTTTTCGCCGGTGGCAATTCCTGATTTCCTGACCCCAACAAAAAAAAAATCACAGCTTGCATCCACAACGCGATTTCCAGAGATACGACTTTTTCCAGAACCTTTCGATTATGGGTGGATTTCTACTCTTGGTGAACATGGGACCCGGCGGGCTTTCCATGGACGAAAAGAAAAAGAATTTTTAATGCCGCCCCCGTCTCGGAATACCCCACCTCACATCCCCAAAACTCCCTCTTGTCTGATGAAGAACCAAGGTTTTTTTTTTCATTTCTGTCTGTGTTTTTGTCTATTTTTTTATTGTTTTTATTTTTGTTTATTTTTGTTTCTATGCGATTGAGGTTTGAAGAGTACTGGCTGTGCGTGCAGTGTCCACGCTGGAGTGGGAAGATATCCGCCTGTGCTGCTGCTAATATGCGCTCTGTGGCTGTGGAAGAAGGAAAGAGTAAAAACCAACCGACTTTTTGACCCACCGAAACCATAGTTATTAAAATGCATGCATGCTCCTGAGATTCGCTTAATTCCCTCTGTCGAAGCCGCGCAAAAAATTAGCGTTTGTACGGGGTTATCCCATCGTTATTTCCTGCCGTAGGAAGCTTCAAGCTGAGAAGCATAAGTCGCAGGTTCATAGAAGGAAGCAAGTCTCATCGATCACAATGTGAATGCGATACACAGAGAAGTTCAAACGAGCTTAAAGGGGATACCGACGCTGGCTTCAGACTTGTCTGATGCCGATGACGGAATGGCCTTGGGTTTCTTTCTGATGTCTACGGACCGGTTCTCTGTACAATGACACAGGGCCGTCTCTGCCGACGGGTGCTTGCAGAAGGGCCAGGGCCCAAGTTGGGGTGCAGTTTGATGACATGAATTCATACGTAAAAACACCAAGGCGCCAGAAACGAAATTTCTTTTTGGTGGCCAAGCAACAAAGAAAATAAAACCAGGGCAAATACGGCGACTCTCTCTTGCATGGAACACTTCAGTCTTCGGTTTGTTGGCGAGGGCGGGAGCAGAAGTCTGGTCCAGGGCCATCACGGCATCACAGCCTCACGGGTGGCAGGCATTGTGCGGGTCCAGATAGCGCCTGACTTCACCTTGGCACATACGAACATCAACACTCGGCCCTTGCTCGATATAACTCTGATTGGCACGCAAAAAACATCCGTCAGTTGAGTGCAATGCAGTTGGTCAGACCGCACTGTTCAACTGACGCTTTCACCCAACTTTGTCATTAGATAACGTCTGGATGAGTGCAGAGCTCGTCAACGATGGTGTCTCTGTTAGTGACCCGCTCGAGCCTGGACTTGTGCGCGATGAAACTACCAACAGGTTGCGAACACTTCTGCCAGGGACATATGACGTTCCCTTCTCGATGCCATTGGCTGACGATTTGCCTCCGTCTTTCTCGAGCGCCGATGTAACTGTTGGATACACCCTTTCAGGTGCGTGGCTTGTATTCGCTATATCTTCAGGTTGGCAAGTGTCTGATGCCGTGGCGAATGTGGCTCTCTTTGTAAGCAGCAAGGTTTCGGTTTCGTGAGACTGTGGAGGATAGGTCCGTTCTGTTCTTGAGGTCCATCAGTCAAGTGGTGCAGATCAGGTTTGTTGGCGTGGAATTGCCTTGTGGTTCCATTAATCACACTCACTCTCTGCCAGAAAATACCATCCCGACCACATTATAAACTTGAAAGATGTGCTGAGCAAACGCCCGTCATCGCCGTTCAACGAGTTTCCTCGGCATGACTCGAGCTCGAGTGACTTATCGACGAACTCAGACTCGATTGCCGAGAGCGGGATTGGGCAGCTTGGACGGGACTTTTTGGACGGCGTCTCTCTCTCGAATGTTGGGTCCGGTGACGCTGTGCAGTACACTGTGACTGTGCCGAGCCGCAGCTTCGGACCCGATGACCCGGTGTCTGCCAACGTGCACATTGCCAAGCTGCCAGATGTAACGTCTTGATTAATTAATACCAAAGATACGCCCAACTGACGAAGTACAAACCAGGGCTTTGCAGTGCACCACGTTGACATGGTCGTTGAGGCTGAGATCGTGTCGCGAGTGAACGATGCCCCGCACACTTCGAAGCAGTTGCTGTTGAAGCACACAGACACTCCCAAGCACGCCGCACATTACTGGAATCGCGATATTCACGCACGGCTTTTCCATAAGGCCTCAACTCGTTCCGCGTCGAGAGCTGCCTCGGTGCTCAATGACGCCATCACCTCGTCAAGACCCAACAGCAGCGAACCCATACAAATGACCGATGAACCAGACGACGATGTTCCCACGGAGCAACCTCCTGTGTTCAACGATCTTCAGCAACGATTCACTGTGCCACCCGATTTCGAGCAAAGGCCTCTTGCGCGACAGCGGAGTGACTTGATGGAAGCACTACACGGTTCAAATTCAACTCCCACACCTTCCTCCCCATCGTTTCAGGGATTGTCTCGAACAGCTTCTTTTGCTCAAGATGCTGGATTCGCTGCTGGATCTTCGTCAGTTTTCATGCCTTGGATGGCAGCACGGCGCGAATCAAGAGACTCTGGACACAGTAGTGTTCATGATAATATTATGAGACGGACTTTATCAGGAGACTTGCGACTTTTGTCATTCCGCAGTATGTCTACCCCTGCCAGCCGATCGTCCCTTCGCGCATCAGTAGGTGGGATCAATCGCCAGCCGTCACCGTTGCCACCTATTCCACACGCCCACAACAACTTAAGTGGCAGTATGTTGGCTGGGGAGAACCTGAGAGTTCCTGTGTTGATTGTGCGGTCTGGGAGCGCAGTTTCGAATCGAGGTCTTATGACGTCTGGTTTGGCCAATGCCCCACATTCGCCGCCATCTGCTCCGGTTTATGAGCAAAGGGGTGTTGCATCGTTTGAAATAACGACCCCGGAGCCTGACACGGATCCTGATGCGGATGAAGAAGCCGTTGATGAGAACAAAGAACTGCACTCTGACGCTCCACAAACGCCAGAATCTTTTGTTGGCGATGTAGAAGCTCCTCGCTTGGCTATTCAAACGACGCAAGTCACTGAAATGTCTACGGAGCGATTCAATCCTCGATACGACACGTACATGCTTCCACCACCATCCATGCGACCCACCCCTATCCTTCGTGCAGTCACAAGCCATGGAAGCGCAGCATCCATCTTTGGCGAAGCACCCAGGGGTGACACTGCCCCTGCAGCTGAGCCGGATGATACAGACTCGGACTCTGTTTCATTGAGCCAAAACCCACTCAAATCCGTGCTCGAAAAGATGACGGGCGTTCCTACAATTGAACAGGCAGAAAGCACGCTGAAACCACTCATTTCTTTTATATCCCCAACACTGAGCGTGCGGCACACTCTTCGAATTGAGATTGTCTGTCACAAGCCCATGCCAATGAATATGGGAAGCCGGTTGTCATACTTCCCTCTCAGCAGCAGCAGCAGTGGCAGTAGCAGCAACCGTGGCGAAAGTCCCAGTGAACCCGAATTACCGAAAAAGGGAGATTTCAAGAGTTTTTTTAAGCGCAATATGACGGTCGGATTTCGGCATCGGACTATTGTTGAGACACCTGTGCTTGTGCATCATGCGAGTGGAACGGATCGGCAGTTTCTACAAGGATACTTGTACGGACCACAGGGTGCAGCACAGAATTAAATTTATCTATCATAATTGTCGACGGTCGAAAGAAAATCAAATAGATTTTGTAGCGGATGCAGTGAACTCGGGGGAAGAGCAGACATAGTGCTTAAAGTTTATCTGATCTTCAAATGCGCTCGAGCTTAAATTATCTCTTCAGAATTTTGATTGAAGGGATTTTGTCAAAAGAACATCCATTGTTCCAACTTCTGCGACAGATATCCTTGCGCTCTGCCGGGCTCGCCAAAAAACAGGAAACTGGACACCTTGAAAAGCCACATAAACTCAACACAGCGCTGATCAAATAACAGGTTGATAACCTCGAGCTGGAAGTGACGAAACCAGTATCATCAAAAGACCTCAACAACTAGCATCAAACATCATCGAGCATGTTAGCCAGGAAGAAGGTCTTGGGAAACTATAATGTCGGGAAAACTGTTGGGCAGGGAGCTTTCTCGAAAGTGAAGCTCGGGGTTCACAAAGAGACCGGGCAGAAGGTGTGTTTTTCTTTCTTAAAATACGCGTATTTTTTGCATAGTAGCTCTGGAGGCAGCAGTCGCCCATCATATTGCAATAGATTCTAACAACCCCTCCCTCTCTCTCTCTCTCTCTCTCTCCCTCTCTCTGTCTCTCTCTCTCTCTCTCTGTGCGGCAGGTCGCCATCAAGATCATTGACAAGAAACTAATGGCGCAGAAGGCAGCGAAAGCGAAGAAAGCGGAAGACGATCGGAGAAAAAGAAAGGAAGCCGAAGCTGCTGCTGCTGCTGCCGCCGCCGGTAAAAAAGACGCGAAACCCAGTTCCACGCGCACTTCCAAAGTTGAAGAGAAAAAAAAGGAAGAAGAACCAACCCCACCTGCACCACCCGCAGTAAAAGAAAAAGAAAAAACGTCAGATGAGAATGTGGTGGAAGTCAAGACGGGAATCGCGCCGGACGCTCCTTCTTTTGTGGCGTCGTTGCAGTTGGAAGTGCAACTTATGATGAGGCTCGATCATCCAAACGTGATCAATTTATATTCTATCATGGAGACGGAGGACGAATGTTTTGTTGTCATGTGAGTTCTCTGAACCCATTAAAATTGGCTGACTGATTGGGATGGAACAAAAAAAAAAACACACACACACACACACACACACCAGGGAATACGCGTCAGGGGGAGAACTGATTGAATACATTGCTGCTCGAAACTACCTAAGCGAAAGAGAGGCTCGCAAATTCTTTCGACAAATCATATCAGCCATGGACCACTGCCATCTTGCAAGTGTGGTGCATCGCGACTTGAAACTTGAGAACCTTCTTCTGAACGATAACAAAGATATCCTCATCTCCGACTTTGGACTGGGTAGAACATACGACCCAGACATTCAGGAATATTTAAAGGTAGTGTTGGCCCTGCTTTCGCTTTTGTTTACTTGTGTTGCTAAAGTCAGAGTGCAGACGTTTTGTGGCACTCCAAACTACGCAGCAGTTGAGCTGATTTCTGGAATCCCTTACAACGGCATCAAATCTGACATATGGGCAATGGGCGTTGCCTTGTATGTCATGATGACCGGTAAAACGCCCTTCACGGGAGCTACCATTTCGCAACTTTACTCCAAAATCAAGGCAGTCGATTATAAATGCCCGGATTACTTCTCAGCAGGTATGATTGTGGTACTCGGTTAAAAAATTTACGCGTGCTGATGAAGTTAATTTTGTAGATTTGAAGGTTCTTCTCGCAAAAATGCTGAAAAAGGATCCCGCCAAACGCGCAGATATGGAAGCACTGCGCACTGATCCCTGGGTAAACTTTGAAGAAATCGAACGGCCTTTGCGTATCGTCCCCAAAGTCACTGGCGTTTCAGGGCCTTCTCAAATTACGCAATTCATCACTTCGATCACGAAAACGCCAGATTACACTCTATATTCCATCCGACAACATACTAGAGATGGGAGGAGCATGGAAGGGGCTGGGGAAGAGAGGAATCGGAGTGTTCAGATGAGGCGCAAGAGCATGTCCATGCAGCCAGGCCAACACAACGCTGGGGCTGGAAACGGGTCTGGGGGTCAAGGTGGGACTCTGGGTCGGTCTCGTACGACTTCGCGAAGATTTAGCAATGTCGGAAACGTGATCAGTGTGCAGCAATTGCATGATGCGGCGGCATACCCTCCATTACCTGGAAAAGAAGACGACGCGCTGAGTCCTTTGCCAACAAGCCATCACAGCATTGCCCGTATAAGTAAAGACCCTCGCCGGCTTTCACTGCAAGATGGTGGGAAAGCCCCACCACCACTTCCCGTCAAAGCAGCGCCCACAGTACCTGTTGTCGCGTCTGCAGTTCCAGCAATTATGACCGCCAACGATATTCCTGGCTCCGTGAATCGAAGCCACAGTGGAGATTTCCCACACGCGCAACCTCGAGGCCGTCGAGCGACGATTACACTTGATATGTTTGGCAAAGGCAAAAAGACTCCCATAAAGGGCGTGGATGAATCTCCAAGCGCATCACGAAGCTCATCACCAGATGGATCTTCAACCAGTTTCGGACACACGCGGAGAAAGTCCACTTTCAAATCGGACAAGCCAGTGCCGGAAGGGGATCGAGAGCTTCAAGTCATTCGTCGAATGTCCATGGTGAGTCCAGACAGGGCACAGATCCCGCATCACTCAGAGCCGTCACCGGGATCAACCATGCAGAGCACGAAGAAGACTCTAGATGAAGACTGCGACGCTGATAGTGTGGTATCGAGGAGCTACAGCGCGTTTTCTCCTACTTCGTCATACTTTTCGCCGTCGGCAACAACGGCACAGATGCCCTCTGACAAGGAAATTGAAAAATGGCACGAGTTCAATCGACCGCCCAAAGAAATTCGGACGGCGCGATACTCCTTCAACCCCAAAACCACCTCCACTCTTTCTCCCAGCTACATTTTCCAAGACGTGCACCGTGTGCTGGTATCGATGCAGAAGATTGTGAATGGAAGCCTCGTATTTCACCGGCCGAGCGATCACTACTTGATACAGTGTAAGCTCACAGCTGAGAATGAAGAGGTGGACTTTGACATTGAGGTGTGCAAAATGTGGCTGCTGCAGCTGCATGGCGTGCGGATTAAGAAGCAGGGAGGGAGTGCAATGAAGTTTAAAGAGGCATATTCGACGATTGTTGAGATGCTTAATATTTAAGAATCGATGGCGTTGTGTTTTTGGTGCTTGCCTTATGCTCATTAAAAAAAAGTAACTGTACGTCAAAACTCGAGATGGAAATCAGCGGACTGCCCTCATCCATCCAGCTCCAGATCCTACGGCATCTTTCAGCCTCGAAGCCTCCGCAGAAACCTGTGCCCTTGCATCCCGCATCCGATGCGGGACACACGCCATCGTCCGAAGCCACTCTCACCGCCTGCCAAGCCCTTTCTACATGCGGATTCGCCGTCGTCGATGATTTTCTAGCGCCAGAAACGGCGGACAAAATGCTCTCGAATCTGTGCAAAGAGTGGCGGAGCAGTGGAAAATTGCGACCAGCCAAGACTGGTGCCGGTGTTTTGGGAAAAACTGATTTGCGCGTGCGGTCGGACACCGTGGCCGCAGTCGATTTGGCCGAGATTGATAGCCTATTGGATCGACAGGACCTAAAGTATGGAGTGGATGCGGTGAATGGATCGAACGATGGGAGAGCAGACCACTCCAATCGATCTGACGGCGCATCATCTCGCTCCGTGCGTGACCAGCTCATGAGCCTTGTCCACGGCGTCAATCGTGCATTTTCCCTACCAGAAAATCAAGAGCTGCGTTCAAATGGGCTTGCTCAGCTTGGCTTCTACTCTGACGGTGCAATGTATGTCAAGCACAAGGACGCGTCGCCATTGATCCCGGGACGTCTGATCACGGCAATCATGTAAGCCGAATCTGCATTCATTTTAACTTTATAAAGTTTGATTCCGTTTGCGGGTACCAGGTACTTCACAGAGAACTGGGAGGAAAACCAGGGAGGACAACTTCGCCTTTATTCAAATGACGGATCATACACAGACATTGCTCCTCGATTCAACCGTTTGCTTTTGTTCAAGTCGCATCTGGATCATGAAGTCTTGCCCACATTCTGCGATCGATTTGCCCTCACGATATGGATGTACTCTGAAAATGCAGACACGGCTGCGAAAATCCGCCTTCATTCTCAGCTTCCTCAAAACAATGAACACCATTGGAAGGCATTGGCCGTCGCGAAATCAGAGAAAGCGTGGTCCATCACAATATCTGTGGCATCCTATCGCGATCCAGACACTCACGCAACTATAAACTCACTGCTGCAAAATGCCAAATACCCACAGAGACTGAAAATCCGCATTCT
Organism: Chytriomyces cf. hyalinus JEL632; assembly: GCA_025435555.1. Taxonomy (NCBI): domain Eukaryota; kingdom Fungi; phylum Chytridiomycota; class Chytridiomycetes; order Chytridiales; family Chytriomycetaceae; genus Chytriomyces; species Chytriomyces cf. hyalinus JEL632. The sequence continues at coordinate 121,949 of JAIWWG010000047.1, read as the reverse complement.
TTATCAAGATAATCCAGAAGAAGATTCTCAAATTCATGCAGAGCCTTTGATTATGAATGGTGCTTCTGTCGTTTCAAAGACTGTTCCCAGTCACTCTGCAACGGGGCCGTACTCTGCGCGCCGAACTATTGCCAAGGGAATCAGCGTTCAACCGGGATCCGAAGAAGCTTATTATCTGCAAATTGATTCTCACATGCGTTTTGTTCAAGGCTGGGACGCAAGCATCATCGGCCTTCTAAAGAGCGCAGAAACAGTGTGCAGCAAGTCGATTATATCTTTTTACCCTCCTGGCTTTGGCGATGACAACTTGAATCCGAACGGCTCGTTTTTTAAGCCTCCTGGCCCATACGGCCCTGTACTTATGTACAGCAAAGGCGTCGACGCGGACGGCATGCCCCGCGTAGCCGGAAAACTTGTTTTCCCACCGCCCCCAGTAAAAACATGGCACGATGGAGTTTCTGAAACTGAAACCTTGATTCGACAGCCATTTGTTGCTGCTGGGCTCCTTTTTGCACGTATATCCGTTATTCAAGACATGTATGGAATCTCAGGCGAATTCAAAACGACTGCGCAACTGTCTGAAAATTTGGAGGGCCTCTTTTTCGGGGAAGAAAGTTTGTGTTCGGCGAGGCTGTGGACTCGAGGATGGGAAATTTGGGCGCCACGGGATCCGGAAGTTGCAATCGGATTTCATCGATGGAATCGTGCGTATCGGCACACGTTTTGGGAAAATAGCGGGGTACAAAATGTCAATGACGGTGGAAACGAAGGTCGGGACGTTGGAAAGTACAAATCACAGCACCTTGTTAAAAAAGTGTTGGAGCTGGATGGAAGCAGTGAAGTGCGCGCATTAGATGCAGAATGGGGTCTTGGAACGAGGAATGGAATTGGGAGAATTCGTCCATTGGCGGATTGGAAAGAACTGTGCGGGATGTCTTGATCGCCGCTGCCGCTGTCGCGTGATGTGTCTGCTAAGGGTTCAAGAAAATTGGATGAGGAGTTGTGCGCACTTGCGCCGTTTGTTGAAAATAAATTTTTGTGTGTCACGTCGCTCTAAAATTCTATTTCCGCCTCATTTGGACGAAATTTTAAATCTTGACAAGCGGGTTTCAAATGAAACAAAACAAGGCTATAAAAGTAGGCAGCCTTCTTTTCGTTGTTCTCAGTAAGTTACTCTCAAACTAAAACACTCCAGCCAGCACCTTCGAAATGCAATTCGGCCTCGCCCTCTTCTCCTTCGCTGTGTCAGTCCTTGCCCAGAGCGGCAGCCCAGTGGCCCCAACCAACGCCCCCTCTGCTCCATCGACAACAAACACATTGGTCATCATCTCACCCAACGGAAATCTGGCCTACAAGTCTGGAGACCCCATCACCATCACCTGGAACATTGGTGCCGACGATGCAACCTGGAAAGACACGGACGTCATGTTTGAGATTGCAGATGCTTCTCAGGGAGCAAACAAAGTCACACCCATCTCTCAACTGAGCGCCGGAGTGACGACAAAGATTGGCAACCTGCAGTTCCAGAGCACAGTGCCTGACAAGGTGCCAGCCGGTGGAGCGTACTGCGTCCGCGCCGGTGTCCGTGGAACAAACGGATTCGTGTACTTCTTCTCGCCCAACTTCCCAATCAACCAAGAACTGAAAGCGTCAGTTCCAACCACCGGGGCTGCACCAGCTGCTGGAGCCGCTGGCACTGCAACGGTTGTTCCTGCTGGGTCTGCTTCTGCTGGTGGCGCAGTAGCCACATCCGCCCCAGCAGCCGCCAAGACCAGTAACGCGGAGAAGCTGGCAGTATGCGTTGCGGGGGCGTTTGCCATTTTCGCGTTCTAGATTGCGCTAGATTTCAATGTTAATAAAGACCTTTCAAGCGTGATAACTATCGTTTGTAAACTATCGTTTGTAACTGGGTGTGTACAGCAACAGCACTTCAATGGCAAATTACCGGAATTAGATTTTCCTTCATTGGAAGTATAAAAAGGCAGCCAGTGCAACAGTTGCACACAAAACTGCCCTTCAAATGAACTTCATTGTTTCTGTCCTCAGTGTCTTTGCTGCAGTTGCTGTGGCGCAAGGAGACACAGCCTCTTCAGCCACTCCAGCTCAGCCGTCATCGGCACCAGCTGCACCGGCCGCCCCAAACTCAAGCAATGGAATCTCAATCATCTCTCCCACTGGAACTCGTGCCTACAAAAGTGGCGAGAAAATGGTTGTCACTTGGAACATTCTCGGCGACGACCCTGAATACCAGTACACGGATGTTCAATTCCAAATCTGCGACGCATCTGGCGGTGCCAACAAAGTGTCTCCAATCGGTGCATACTTGACCAACACTACGGCTGCCTCTGTGGGACTGCTGAGCATTTCTGCAGATGTTCCCGCCAACATCCCACCTGGCAATGCGTACACTGTTCGCGCCGAGATTCGCGGAACCACAGGATTCATTTACTTTTTCTCTCCCAACTTCCCAATCAACAAGGATCTCGCTGTTTCTGCGGCTCCGACAGCTGCTGCTTCGGCTTCTGCGGGTGCTGCGGTTACAACAGCGAGTGCGGTAGCTACTGCAGCACCGGGTCAAGCAACCACAACCAAAAGCGGTGCGATCTCGCAGGTGCTCGGTACTTTGGCGATGCTTCCGGTGATGTTGTGGTTGTAGAAACCTTCTAGTTTTGTATGAAAGTAAAGTCAATTAAATCATAAGCACCCAAACGATTGGCAACCATGCATTTCTTTCGTGAATCAAGGTGGATTTGAAGAGCCAGATTGGAAGCATGCACTACAAAGATGACACCAGCAGGTATGAAATTTTCCATGTCAGGAACCCAAATCGATGAACTTGAACGGACTAGAACCGGAAATACAATTTCAGCATAGAAGCAGCTTCTGCATAAATACGCTTGCCACCGGCTCACTAGAACCTAGATCCAACAATACAATTCATACTCACCCTATTTACCCTTGTTTCAGCTGTGCTCGCTCAGACGACAGCGCCCGCGGCCCCTTCCAGTCCAGCACCAGCCGCACCGTCAACAGGCGGCAAACAGTCAATCACAATCATTTCACCTACCGGAAACAAAGCATATAACGCCGGCGAGTCCATGACAATCACGTGGACCAACAACGCGGAGGCCACCGACGTTGACTACCAGTACACAGACATCACCTTCGAGCTTGCAGACGCGAGCGGCGGTGCCAACAAAGTGACGCCTCTTTCGGAAAAAATGCAAGCGTCGGACTGCTTGAAGTGACTGCACCAGTCCCGTCTGGAGTTAAGCCTGGCCCCGCGTACTGCGTGCGTGCCAATATCAAAGGAGCCACGGGTTTCACGTACTACTTTTCGCCAACGTTTCCAGTGGGCATGGCCGTGGGCGACGTGCCGAAAACATCTGGGATTGCTGCTGTGGCAAGTCCAACCGCTGCAGGTGGCGCAGGAAGTTCAGGGGCTGCATCCGTTTCTGCGTCGAGTCTCCCCACCACGGCAGCCAAGAGCGGCGCAGCCGGCATTGCTGTTTTGTTTATTGTCAGCTCAATTCCTCTTTTTGTTTTGTAGATAGATGTCCGAAAAAGAAACCCTCAAATAAAGTTTCACACAAAAATCATATATAATTGAGTTCCTATGCATTGTACACATCAGGAGAAGCACATTTCTAGCGAATTGGAGTGGAAATATATGTCATGAAAATGAGCGAGACATGGTTTTCTTGGCCAAGTCTAGTTGGTGCTCGTCAATACAGATCATCCCTTCGTTCAGATGCGGACACAGAAAATCATGCAAAGGAGCGAGAAGATGCATCGGTACAGCCAATGCTTCTGCTGCGACTTGCGCAACTAGTGTCGCTGTCAGCGGTGTGTGTGTGCATATCTTTACGAACCCTGATCGGCAGTTTTTAACTTTTTTTTCAAAATTTGTTGACAAAAATAGATTGGCGTCTTCGTTGGAAAGGTGCCACATTCATGACAGAGACCGAACGAAACGCAGAGCTGGAGCGACAGACGGCGTCGCAGCTGTTCGAGTGCATGCGCACCGTGTGCCGCGTCTTTCCCGCCGAGCTGATCCATCAAGTGCTGCGCCAGAGCCCTCCCATGTGCCGATTCTGCCACCGGATACACAGCGCCCCTTTGCGCAGCAGCCACCACTCAACCGACGATATACCACGCATTGCTGATGGATTCGGGACATGCTACGGCCCGGGCTGTCTATCGCCGTGCGCTCCTTGCATTCTACCCACCGACTGGCCAGCGTCTGCATGCCACTCATGCACAAGACCACTTTGTGCAAAATGTTCCGCCAAAGATCGAAACGACACATCCCGTGGCGCTTGGAATGCTCGCTGTGGGGGGTGCTCTGAGTTGTTGTGCATCGAATGTCTTGTGGAGACTGATGTGAGTCACTGCAAAGGATGTGGGATTCAAATGTGCGGACGCTGTGCAAAGAAAGCTGCGAGGAACTTGCACATTATATGCCGCTTGTGCATGGACGATAAGATGGAAGTTAATTTTTGTTTTCTCAGCGGGCTCGTGCTCGTTGCAGCGGGGTGGATTCTGTACCATATTTCTAGCACCACCACCACCACCACCACCATACCCTTATAGCACGGCATTTTGAAACTGATAAAAACTTTTGTATTCACCCCAGAAAAAACGATGATAATTGGAATAAAAGGAAATATAGATTTTGCGACTCTCTTTGATTTCTAGCGACTCGCACCCAAAAGAAGGTTGCTTCCGTTGCGAGACTTTTTATGCAAAAGCCACCATGCTCCCATACGTTGCTTCCCGTCCAGAATCGGGACTGACTCTGATACCTCGCATTCAAAGACATCCTTGATGAGGTCATAAGTAGGGGCCGAGACATGGACTTCCATTGGTCTGGACGTCTGCTCCATCTGACCTGTAATCGTGACGGTGTCTCCAAACAGAGAGTACCTGTAAAAAAAAAAAAGCAAGAATGAGTTTTCGCCCAACACCTGAGGCATGAAGAAGTTACGTACTTTGGCATTGCTGGGTTAGCAACTCCTCCAACAGCAGGACCCACATGCACTCCAATGCGCATCTGGATGCTGTTTTGTATCTGGTCGGACATGTCTAAATTCTTCACAATCTCAACGAATCGCTGAGCACATTCGACCATATTGACGGCAAAATCTTTTGGCTGGCCGGTTTCTTGGGTATTCAGCCCAGCGACAACGTTGTATGCGTCACCTAGTAACACGTGTTATTTTGAGATGAGGGTTTGCTCAGTCGCCAAACTGCACGTTACCAATGGTCTCTAGCTTATAAATGTCTTCAAACGAGTCAATGACATCGTCCATCTGAGAGTACAGTCTGTTTAGTAAAGAAACCACTTGCTTGGCGGAGCTTTTCGAGCTGCGGAGTAATGAGTTAGCCCCCATGCGTGACCAAAAAAAGTAAAGAACTGGGTTAACCTCAAGTTGGTGAATGAAACAATATCTGCAGTTAAGAAGGCGAGGCACTCAAATGGCCGCGGTTCGACTGCGGCGCCCGTCTTCATCACATCTGCAACGAATTTCTGTGAAAAGTAAAGCGTTAAGCAACCCTCTAAGGGAAGATATTCAGGTTGTCTCACGGGAAGCATGCCGTAAAGACGTTCGTTTGATGCTGCATTATCCTCGTCTGCTTTACTGGAACTTTTTTGGGTCTCTTCGAAGGCCTGCATCTCCAACTCTTGCTGAGTCTTGAGTTTCTTGATGTCTGTTTTTTATCCAATAGTTCAAGGAACCGCGCCATTGTGCACATAAATGCGGTACTCACCAACTTCTTGCGCAATCAAAATCGCAGCCAGCGCAGTTTGCTGTTCAATGCGACGCAATTCTCGGTTTTTGATGTTCAGATTTTTTAGTTTCTTGGACGCTTCATAGTGTGATCTCTTCAAAATCTCAAACAGGGCAAGCTCGCGAGCACGCGCTGCCTCAATGTTGACATCATCGGTAGCTACGGGAGATGTTGGCTCATCTGCTTCCATTGCATCTTCGTCAATGTCCTCAATCTCTTCAGCAAGGTCTTGCGGCATGCGACACAGCAGCTCCACTTGCTTCTCCAAGTAGTCTGGCCCTTCAATAGAGAACCCAAGGCGGCTCAAGTGGTCTTTTAAAATTGAAATCTCACTGTTCCAGAACTCTTTTTCTCTGATTTTGGCGTCACGTCGTTCTCTGAGTTCCAGCAATTTGGCTTCTTTTCTTTGTCTTCCGCGAACAGTTGCGGCCATTTGACTGACAACGCGGTCATTTTGGTTGCTTTGAAGTGTCATCATTTTCATGCTAATGACGTTTTCCTCGACATCTGCTTGTTGTTTCAGATGCTCTTCCAATGCTTGCTCTTTAGATGTGTGTTCAGACAAGAGTGCTTCATTTTCATCCACAATTTCGAGCTCGCAGTCCAGGTACTGTATGTGTATTTTTTTTGAAGTGAGTGAGAGAGTTGGGTGAGTCAGAGTTTAAAATGACGTGCGCACGCATGGCTGCGTGCATATATGTGTACGCCTTACGTACCCTGGAAATGTACTTTCTCTGAAGCAAGTGAATTTCGCGCAACTGTTCAATCTCTTTTTGGTTTCGAACAAGTTGTGCAAGTACTTTGGCGTGATGAATTTTCGCTTCCTGTGAGTATTTCATGTTGAATATTTATACATTTCTACATGAGGGGGGGCGCTTGCAATGTAAATAAAAAATGAGTTGGACTTACTTTAGCAGCCAACGCTTCCGTCTTGAGTTTCTCTTCAGCAGACGTCTTGCTGTTGAAATCGAGACCTTTCAGAATAACGCGAATCTCTGGGTCCTCGACATCTCGAAGCTGGACATTGCGCGAGAGTGTCAATTTCTTTAGTTTACGGGCTTGTCCCTCTAAATTGTGGTTGTTGATTGAAGGGTATTTAGAAATGGCTTTGCTAAGGACGCGGTATGATGCCGTAATTGTACTGTACCAGACAGAGATTTACGCTCGCGTTCTTGTCGCGTCTCCACACGGGCAAGGTATTGCTGAATATCGAAAAGAAATAAAGTAAGTTAGAGTCTTTCGCGGGAGACGCTTATTAAACAATCATGCAAAAACAACAAACCCGAGCCGCGTTTCTGCGCTCCTTCATTCTAAACGGCGCGCTTGTTAAGATCATGCAAGACTTGATTTTTGCATGATGTGCTTACATTTTCTTTGCGCACTTGATGCGTTCAGCGGCTAGAATGTTCTATGTTTTAAGGTGGTGGTGGTGGGTTGTAGAGCGGGATGAGCATGTTGTTGTCGGGTGGGGGTGTGGGCAAAGAAGACTTCTCACTTGGCCGCATTGGTCCGTCAAGCTCTTCATCTCATTCATGATGTAGTTGAAAGTTCTTTGGTCTTCCCCAATGGATTTTTGAGACGACACCTCATCGAGCTGTAAATGTGTGGTAATGTTCAATAAAATTTAAATAAAATTTAAATAAATGGAAAATTACGAACCTGGCGTCTCTTTAAATTCTGCTGCTCCTCATCATGGATTTTGGCAAGGAAAGCGGCTTCAGTTAATGACGCGCGTTCAATGTAGAGCTCGTCCGTCTTCCAGTTGTTGTACCGTTCCGTGTGTTCAAAGATGAACTCAATGTTCTTGTGCTCCAACTCGATATTCTTGACAAGGCGGTTATCGACGAGTCTCTGGTTGTCGAGATACTCGAGCGTCTCCGTGTCGATGAGCGTCTGGGTTCTTGCCATGATGGGACGTAGGTTAGCAAGAGAAGTAGGGTGGGAGTCGCGTTCGTTTTTGGAGAAAGATCTTCGTTCGGAAAGAAAAAAAAAAGGAAACAAAGGGACGATTTTGGGACGGGATCACCGAGCGCAAAAACAAACAGGAGACAATTTTTTTGCGCGATCAGAATAAATTAAGTAAATCTGCAGACGATTGGTTGACGGGAGTGAGTCGAACAAGAGATTGCTCAACTGAAGCGCGCGAGACAAGAGATTCTCCAGAGTTCCTTTTTTTTTCACACGCGCAGCAGCCTGAACAAGAGATTGCTCGGGCGTCTCCATCGCCGTATTCTCGCACAGATTGTTCACTCGGCTGGCTTTCTTGAAAGAATGCGTCAGGCGCTGGTCCACTCACAGACTTTTTTGCACTCAGCTTTATTTACGAACTAGACAGCAAACCGACAACGTTTTACCCCTCTTCTACCAACTCTCTCAAAAACGTCTAAGATATTCTACGAAGCATGCTCTTTAAAAGAACAGTGCAAGGACTGCTGCAGATGCAGTCAGGACGCTAAAGCCATTCACTTGAGCGCCAGAGTACAAGTTCTTGTTGGTTGGGGCGGGTGCCACGTAGCCAGCTGGGGTCGAGACGTATGTGCACTTGGCAGGGGCAGCGGCGGCGGCAGCAGCGTAGGTTGGGGCGACAGCGGCGACTCCGGCGGCGGGGGCGTATTCGTAGGTCATTTGTCACGTATGATTCAGGTGGAGGGATAGATTGCGAAGAGAGACTGCCTCTTTATAAATGCATTTTTGTGTTGGAGGCTCACAGGCTCAACTTTTTGCAAATTTCTAATTTTTGTGTGAGCAGCTCAAGCCGACTGAGCTCAAGTCTCGTTCGATGACAGCGCACGCACGTGGCAGCACATGACATGCCAGTGGATGCACACACACACACACAGACTGGCTCTCACACTCGCGCAAAGCACAGCGTCTGCATCCCATGTGCTTCAACTTGCTCTCAAGTGAGATAAAAATTTTCACATTTAGAGTTCATGAGCTTTGACGTGTCACATGACTCAACTGGTTGGGCTTGTCAAACTCTCGAAAGGGTTTAAATAGAGGCGCACGTCCTCACCTCTCTCTCAGACAACGCTTCTATCTTTCCACTTACACAGCCAAAGATGCAGTTGACTGTTGTTCTTGCCGCCGCTACCCTCGCAGCCGCTGCTGCACCCCGCCCTGCCGCCCACTACGTGTGGCCTGCTCCTTCTTCCGTGAGTTTCGATGACTTGTTAAAAAAATTGACCGGATTGTCATTAAACCCTTCCCCAACAGCTCAAGGACAAGGAAGCATCCGTTGCCATCAAATCATGGTCCGATGCCGATGCTTCTTGCTCCGGTCTCAACGTTGATGCTTTCCTCAACTCTTACAAAGCCAAGACTGGAAAGGACTTGCCACGCTCCGACATTGTCGCCCCAAGCCCCACCCAGGTCTACGTTCCAAACCCAGCTTCGTGCTCCCCAGTTGCGCCAAAGGCCAAGAGAGCGGTTGCCCCTGTTGACTTTAAGCTCTCATGCGCTGTCAAGACCAAGGTTGCCAAGGCTGCTGACTTGGACGGAGTTGATGAGTCCTACAGCCTGGAAGTGTCCGAAACGGGTGCTGTCATTACTGCTGCCACCGATATTGGAGCCAAATACGCGCTCCAAACTCTTTCTCAGCTCATCACCAAGGATGGAAACGTTGTCCTCGCCTCCATCCAAGACTCCCCAGCTTACCCTTACCGTGGACTCATGCTCGACACATCCCGTAACTTCTTCCCAGTCTCGGACATCAAGCGTACCATCGACGGTCTTGCCGCTTCCAAGCTCAACGTGTTCCACTGGCACATTTACGACTCTCAGTCATTCCCAATCAAGTGGGACACTTACCCCCAGCTTGATGCCGTCAAGTTCAAGAACGCTGACGGATCCCTGAAGGAGTACACTAAAGAAGACATTAAGGACGTTGTTGCTTACGCTTTTGCCCGCGGAGTTCGTGTTATTCCTGAATTCGAGTTGCCAGGCCACAATGCCGTCTTCGCCGCCATTGACGCAAAGCTCGTCGCCTCGCTGAACCACTCCCCATGGGACTGCACATCCGGACTTCCTTACTGCAATGCCATGCCGGCCAACACTTCCGTTGGTACCAATAACTGGAGCACAAGCGTCTGGTGGGGACGTCAATACTGCAACCAGCGTAAGCAATCCGCCTTTCTCAATAGTTGTTGTCCCTTCAAATTGCTCACATTGAATTATTTTTTCAGCACCTTGCGGACAGCTTGACATTGCCAACAACCTAGATGCTGCTGTTGATCTCGTTGACAAGCTTGTCGGCGAAGTTGGCTCCTGGTTCGAGGACCCTTACTTGCACGTTGGTCACGACGAAATCAACCCCCGTGTGTACGGGGTTGTGAAGGAAACTGACGACCACCCTGACCACCGCGCCTTTGACACCATTCTCCCCGCCTTCGAAAAGAAGCTCGTTGCCATCCTTGCAAAGTACAACAAGAAGCTTGCAGCCTGGGATGAGCTTGCATGGGATAACGTGCCATCGTACAACAAGACTCACCCGAAGTACGACGCCAACGCCGTGAGCTACAACAGCGTTGAACTGATTCCAAAGGACAGTATGATTGCCGTCTGGGACCAGTTCTACCTCAACGAGAACCTGTACGAGCAGATTGCCGACGCCGGATTCACCAACGTTGTGTCATCCCACAACAACTACTGGTACTTTGACTGCTCCGCCGGAGTCAAGTGGTGCACACAAGAGTTTGAGCGTGGTGACCGTGACGCCACTGGTGAATACGTCCTGTACCCAAACCACACTTGGCACAACTGGACCACCGTCTACAACTACGACCCAAGAGCTGGACTTTCCAAGAAGGCTGCCGCCACCATCCAGGGAGGATTTGCATCCCTTTGGAGTGAAACCATTAAGCGTCACAACTTGGACCGCTTCATCTTCCCACGTGCCGGTGCCCTTGCTGAGCGTCTGTGGTCCAACATCAAGAAGGACGCCACTACCGAACCCCGTCTTAATCGTTTCCGTCAGTCTCTTATCAACGAGTACAAGATTGCATCAGCTGACTTGGCCTTCCTTGGTCAGGAAAAGACAGTCTACCGTACTGAGTGGTGTGACACCAACTTGGACTCCCCTGCCCAGAAGACTGTTGAGTGGGGATTCCCAGGCCAGCCAGTCAAGAGCGGAAACGGAAGTGCCATGGAAGGATGGGGCTTCATGTCGATCCCCAACGACTACTGCAAGATCGCGTCCACCTACAAGACCAACGACCTTGTCTACACTGTTCCAGAAGTCTCTGCGTACGACTTCTAAAGCGGTTCTGTCCCCTTTTGTTGCCTGTCTTTAGTTTCCCCGATAGAACGCTTCCTTTTTTCCCCTTTCATTTCTGTTCTTTTTCAGTAAATGATTCAATACATGTGTTTTTAGATGTCGTATCGATTCCTTTGCGACGGTACGCAGACAGATTCTGATTGGATTTTATCGGCGAGCTTCTTTTTGAATCAAAAAGCCAAAGTTGGCATGGGCGCTTGACTGACAGGCAGCGTGCATTCTTCACGCCAATCATACGCTGATACGGCTCGATTCAGTTTTACCGAGCACATATTTCGGAGAGCGCAAGCGTTGATTCCTTGATGGAGGATGTTTGTCAAACACGTGCGGAGAATTCAACAGCCACGCAAGGGTGCAATGAAGTTCAGTCATGCGCACATGGTGGAAAAGTATTTACCCGATAAGCCCGCATAGAGTAACTGTCATTTCCTTCTCACTTTGCAATGCATTCATTCTTGGATCATGGAATTTAACAAAAACGCGATTACATTTTATGTCAACCATGCAACGAAAAAAAAAGTAATTATGGAGCAACGCTTTCATTCAAACGTTTTCTCTCTCGTCTGTAATTCTTTCTGCATTTCCCATCTCGTCACAATGTCAACAACATCCACTCGCGTTTCTTTGTTTTACCTGGCTGCACTGCTGACAGTACTTCAAGCAAGCGTTGCACTTGCCGCCCCACAAGCAGCAGCAGCTGGCCTTCAGCTGGGATCCAACCAGATTCCTGGCATGTACGCCGCAGGAATGCGCAAAGCAGCACCGTAGTTCCTTTCCAACCTTTTTCAACGAACCAGCAGCATCCGCGCAGTCGATAACAGTCTTCTCCAGATATCCATCTTCCCCAGTTTTAGTTGTGCTGTAATAAGACAGTTTCTTCAACCTCTCTCCCATCAATGATACGCCTCCTGCAGGAATAATTATAATGGGCAAAATACCTGAAAATAAACATTTATATCACTTCATTCTCTTCGTACGTTCACCCTTCATTTCCTCGCATTTTCCCTTCCCCCTCATGTCATCCTGTCCGCATTTCCGATCTTATATGCTTCGCCTTTGTCCGAGAATCTGACCAAAGACACAGAAACCCGTCGCAAATTGGTTGATTGGCTGCAGTCCCTCGGGGGAAAAGCAGAAAAGTTGACAAAAAAGCACGACGCAGTCTGTTCATCGAATTTGTTTACTTACGTTTTGGTATAAATAAGAAAGCACACCTTTTGCCGCAAATTATGCAAGAAAAGCATGCGCTCTCCCACTGGAAAGATGATGCTGTCGAACTCTTGGAGAGACAGTGTTGCAAGGCTGTCAAGCTCGCTTTCTCTTCAGAAAGCTGTTGTAAACGCGGGCTAATGACACGTAAAAGGCAAACTGTGAATTTTGTAAACTGATTGCACTTAAAAACATTGCTCGTGTTTTGATTGCCGTTTCACCAACTACGTTAAACCATCAGCAGCACAGCAGCACAACACAGTATGAGTGCTGCGGAGGATGGAACCGACCGAAAGACAGATTTAGAACGAAAGGAGAACAGGGCCGCTGGGACTAGCGGCGACACGTACACTTCACTGCGGCGCCCTTCCGAAGTTGCGAGCTCGACTGCAAGCACGGCAAAACTGGTGCGGCGTTCTGCGATTATACACTACGAACGTCTTTTGGAGATGGCGACAGCGTGTGAGAGCGGGACTTCCGACAACCAATCCGTCCAATCGAAAAAAGATAAGAAGTACGACATCCGCAGACACGGCCCATTGCACAAGGATATCGACGAACTTTGCAAGGGTGTATCTCATCCTCCTCTCTCCAAGGAGGAATTGAATGCCTTCTACATTTTCTGCGGGGCTGTGAGAAGCATTCAATTTTCGACAACTCCAGTTGAGCGATCATCCGAATCTAACGCATCGTTCCCTCTGATTTTAAGGTTGAGCCCCTCGTAGTTGTAGTCTTCACAGCCTTGTCGACCGTGGTTTTGCAGAACTTGGCCGCTGGTGCCGGAAAAGAAGCTGACAACCACGCACTCACATGCAACTACACCGTCGCCAACTATCACTGCGTCACAAATATTGCCGGGGCTTGGGTTGACCCTTCCTCCTTTTCTTTATACACCACTGCATCGTCCGTTCTGTGTCAGGCCGTGTTTTTCATCAGTCTGGGCGCCCTTGCTGATCACGGGGCTATCCGGAAAAAATTCATGCTTGGGTTTATGGGGATCGCAATTCTCATGTGCTTTAGTCTGATTGTCATCCGGGATTCTTCTTGGTTTTTGGCGGCAGCGATTTTGGTCATTTTGGCGCAGCTTACCTTTGGCGCATCTTTCACTTTCTGTGAGTACTTTTTGCTTTCCTGACTGTCGAACTGGCATCTAAAGCAAGTTTTTTTGATGGAGGGCAGATAACTCATACATTCCGGTTTTGTCCTCTGTACACTGGGATGTGTTGGCTGCTTCCGACGAAACTCGCGCAAAGGTCTATGAAGCGACTATGAACACCATTTCATCTATTTCCAGTGCATATGGTTATGTTGGCGCGGTGTGTTGTTTTGCAGTTGCCGGAGGATCAATATTTGCGCTGCAATTATTGCCGCTGTCATCTGGCTTTGGAGACAGTGGGTTCTTTGACGGTTATCTCGGTGTTCAAACTTTCAGGTTTGATATTCATGCCTTTGTGCTACCTTTCTTCATCTGACATTCCTCTTTTGTGTTTTTTTTCGAAAGCATGCAATGCGGTATTTTTATTGCCGCCACTTGGGCACTCATTGGTCTGTATTTACCAACAAAGTACATTCGAAACCGACCATACGAGCCACTTCCGAAGGGAACAAATTACGTTGCTTACAGCTGGAGCAAGATCTTTCACACAATCAAGCGAGCTCGTCAGATGCCAAACACATTCCGAATGCTTCTCGCCTGGTTCATGCTCTCCGATGCAATCTCCACTGTCGGTTCAACAACAATTCTTTTCGCCACGGTGCGTATTTTTCTTTTTGCCGGGCATGTCTTTCAATTTTCTGCGTAAAAAACTCAGCCCAAACCAAATTCAGAGAAATATGGGGTTCTCGAGCACTGAAATTCTTATCCTTGCCATTGTTGCGCCTCTTACTGCGGCTGGGGGCAACTATCTCTGGCTTCGGGTTCAACGGCACTTTGACTATTCGACAAAGTACATGCTCATGTTCCTGATTTCGCTCTCTATTTTACTTCCAATTTATGGAATGCTTGGATTTTTTCTTCCATTTGGTCTTCGAGCGAAATGGGAGCTGTTCCCAGCGGTGAGGACTCTTTTATTTTGTTAAAAAAAGGCTGCCGCGCAATTATCGAAATCTTGAATTTTGACTTTGCTCGCGTAGGGAATCGTGTATGGTTGCCTGCTTGGGGCTATCCAGAGTTTCTCTCGGGTCATGTACGGCGAACTTATCCCTCGCGGTCATGAAGGAGAATTCTTTTCTCTGTACTCCATCACTGACAAAGGAAGCAGTTGGTTTGGGCCGTTAATTGTTGGTGGGTATTGTCTTTTTCAGTGAAAATCATGAAAAGTGGATGAGAGTCTTGAACAAAACTCATTCCTCCTTGAATCAGGTGCCATCACGGATGCAACTCATGAAATCCGTTACGGATTTATTTTCCTGTTTTTCATGCTTCTTATTTCTGTTGGTTGCGTTGCGTGAGTGAACCCCCCTTCGTGTGTTGCATACTTTGGTGTTTTGACAAACTTTTTTTTTATTCCCCATTCACACTTAACAGTTATGTAGATGTCGATGCTGGTCGCGATGAAGCTGAAAAGTTTAACAAGGAAGATTTCGAACTGAACAACCTGGATTCGTCAGATCGCGCCTGCTGAGTGCACATACCACCTCAATTTCTTTTTCAGTGTGTTTCTGTTGCGCGTCTCTTTCTTTTTCTCGGTTGCGCCCTGGGTTACTTCCCCCTTTTTAATAGCTAGGGGCACGGGACTATAGAACTAAAAACTAAAACTGCTATGAGTACCTTGTCGCGAATTTTTTTATTTTCAACCGGGGTGATGCTGATGCCTGATAACAAGAAAAAAAAAACATGAACGGAAAACAAATGCCATCACACAAAAAGACCAAATGAGTAAGAGCAATGGCTGCAAAAGAAGCCCAGCGTGCAAAAAAAATGAAAGACGCATTGCCGCTGAAAGTCAATTTGGTTTCTTCAACTTTCCAACTTTTTTTTCATCGCTGATTCGTCACTGGCGCAATGTTACCCGCCTGCGGGTACGGTGCGTCGTAAACTGCGTAGACAGGCTTTGTGGTGGGCATTGCTGGACGTTGGGGAGCAGCGTCGGGAGTTTTAACGGGAGCCACCGGGCGTTGGGGAGAATAGTCCGGGGTTTGGGTGCATGAGGGCACGGCGGGAACGATTACTCTTCTTGGGGTTGTCACAGGCTGGCGAATGGTTGAAGGTGTGGGTCGGGGTTGGGGGCGCGTTTGCTGGTTGGTGGTGATGCGGACTTGGGCGGGTGGAGTGAATCTGGCTTGAGTAGTGCAGCTGGTGGTGATGCGCACTTGAGCGGGTGGAGTGAATCTGGCTTGGGTGGTGCAGCTGGTCGGGATTACTGGTCTTGGTGGAGTTGGTTGGACGGATACTTGAGTGCATGTGGTTGGAATATTTGGTGTTTGAGGAGCGGGAGGAGTTTGATACTGGGTTGTGCAAGAAGTTTGAACGACAGGTGTTGGACGATTAACGGTTGTGCACGACGTGGGAGTTGGCTGAACTGGTGCGCAGCACGTGGTTGGACTGGGCGTTTGAGCCGCTGGCGGTGTTGAGCAGGTGGTTTGAACTGCCCTTGAAGGAGGTGAGTACACCACCGGTGTTGCTCTGACTGTAGAGCAGGTTGTTGGAGATGGAGTGTTTGCAGCCGGTGGGCGAGTTGGAGTGCATGTAGTTTGAATGACTCGCTGAGTTGTGCAAGATGTCTTGCGTTTAGGAGGAGGGGGAGGGACGTAGACAGGCTCATGTTCCACTGGGCACGAGTCTTCCTCCTCAATAATGATGATCTCAGTTTCCTCTTCGTATTCCTCCTCCTCATAAACCTCCTCGATTTCGTAAACCTCCTCCACCTCGTAAACTTGCTCGTGCACCACTTCCTCAACCTCATACACCTCAGGCTCATACACTTCTTCGTACACTGGCACGTGCTCGATCGGAATCCTTTGGTGGTGAATTGGAGGCTGCGGTTGATACACTGGATGTTCTTGCTGGTAGACGGGCCTGTGTTCAGGAATACGCGGGACCTGATAGACAGGACCATTTTGATGGCGAGGAGGTGCCTGGGGATGATACACTGGCGACTCTTGCTTGTATACGGGCTGATGTTCGGGTGCTGGTGGATTGTACACTGAGGGTCGGTTTCCGGTGGGGATCGCGTTGACGAGTGCGAGACTCAATGAGCACAAAACGACGACGAAGGAAACCATGATTATTAATGTCTATTGGCGGATGCTGAGTCTAGCTTCTCTAGTGAGAGAGAGGGGGAGGGAAGGGGTGTGTCCCTTATATCAGCGTTGGTGGGAGCGGGCAAAATTTCATCTTAGGCGCAAATTTCATCTTGGGGGAGACTCGATTTCACACTCGCGCGATTTTCTTATTTATTTTTCATAATGAATTTGCAGAATTCATACGCTTGGCGCTGAGTTTTTCAAGCAAGGGTTTGTTCATAAGTCATTGACCCAATCAACAGAAGCGTAAGTTTTTCATCAAATTTTGAACGGAATTTTATTCCCATCGAAAAGTTTTTAATACAAGTACTGGCGCGGCAAAGTACAACTTTTTTCATTGGTTTTACGGAAGAAGGTGCTGACACTGCGTTGCATGCGATACGTTGAGTTTTATTAAAATGCCATAATGAAAGTGAGAGCAGCTGCAACCAATGAAACACCAGACTTGAAACACGCGCTGGCCACCAAACCAGTCGCTGTGGCAGTGCCCAAGGCTCCACTTTCCGAAGGAGTGTTTTCCGTCGACGCTCTTTCCTTGCTTCCACCCTCGCTGCTCGAGCCAGAAGAGCTGCTTTGTTCGCCTGCAGCCTTTCCTTCACCCTTGGAGGAGGAACTACCCGTGGAAGACCTTCCGCCTTCAGAAGACGTGCTTTTTCCTTCGCCGCTAGTGCTGGAACCTTTGCTGGATCCTTCACCCCTGGAAGTGGAACTACTGCCTTCTCCCTTTGCGCCGCCTTCCGAACCAGCTCTGCTGCCACCTTCACCGCCAGCGGCAGGGGGCATAACGTACGGCATTAAGACAAGCACTGCTGGGTCATAAAGACCGCCAGAACGGTTTCCACCTTCAGAGGCAGCACGCACGCTTCCGCGGCCGCCTTCTCCGGGGACAGCAGCCGCAAGCTGTCCAGCAGCTTCAGAGATTGGAGTGAGATTTTCGCCGACTTGGTCGATTGGTGCCACGACCTCGCTTGTGCTGGTGCCAGGTTCGGCAGCTTGAGGGATTGGAGTCGCAGAGACGACAGCTAGTGAGTATGCAAGAATGACGTATGCAGCTGAAACCATTTGAATGTATTTTTAGAGTTGTTTGGTGGGGGGAAGCTGTGCTTTTTACGGGGGGAAGTGTTCCTGATGAAATTCATAATTATATTTTTCATTCATTCATTCATGATGGCCGTTCCCGGCGTTTAACCAAAACACATTCATCAGCGAACGAAGAAGCAGTCTTGGCAGCCCTCTTCCCTCCCTCCGAATACTGCGAGATGTCACGCTTGCTCGTCCACACTGTGTTTGAAATGATGTTGGCTGATATAAATGTCCGCTTCTGTTGGCATTGTCTGCGTTTGGGCTGAATGAAATTATGGTGGCAAGTCACGAACAGCACTTCTTTCAACCGACCGACCTGTGAAACTTTTATCGAGCATCACTGTACTTTTATTTTTGCTCTCGTGTTAGATAGAATAAACATGCAGGTCTGATCGTTAGTGCGCAAAGTAGCTCATGGAGCCGCCGGCAGACTCCATATTCTCGGCCACCTTGGACATTTTTTGAACAGTTTCCACTCCCTTTCGTTTAAATTCAACCGTTTCTTGGACAACGCTTAAAGCCGTCTCTTGCGAGTTTCCGGGTTTAGGAAGGCAAATATATGGCCCGCTTTCCAAAATTGTATGTTGTGGAATATCTTGTAACTTCGCAAGTGAGCGCAGGCGAATCAATTGCGGCCAATTCCATGCTCTGGAATTCAGTCTCCAGGGTAAGCCGCTTTCATCAAAATATACAGCAGGTCCGCATGCTGCTGGAAAACTCAGCGCAATACCGACATTCGAGGTCGAGAGGGAATAAGGCGCTCGAACAAGTTCAAGACCGATCCAGAACGTGTCAGGAATGCCTCTTCCGCTTTTGACTGTGTAATTCTACTCGTTAGCATATCTGATACAGTCGCATTTATGTGGTAATAAAAGCGCTTACCATCGAAGAACCAGTCTATGGATCCTTCTTTCACTTGATTTCGGTTCAGGTGACATGTTGCCAACAGCCCGTGCAGTACTCCGTTTCTTGTTTTGTCAAATGCCATAAACCCGCCGTCCACCTCATGACGAGACATATTTTGGTAGTATCGCCCCTCACGGGTACGGTCGGAGACCATCGCATCTCCTCCAAGGAACCACGTAACCCACTGGTTGTGTCCCTTTTTTGGACTTGCTGGGCCCTTTTCCAGCAAAATACCTTCATTTTTGAAAGCTTTGGACTTTTTAAGCATAGTTTCCGGATTTTCAAGCAGAATCTGGTCTTGTTGAATGTAAAGAACCTGCTTGAACCTAGACGCGACGATGGCAAATGGTGCTGCGTGCTCTGTTGTGTCTGCATTCTCCCAGAAGCGATCGAACGCGTGATGGATGTCTCTGGTCATGACATTTGGAATCCTGTCCAACGTTCTTCGTCGCTCGTCCGACAGGCGCAAATTTCCCCGGCGATACTTTCCGGCCGGATCATCGGTGAGATAGTCGCCGTTATAGAACACCTCGATCGGGAGGTTGCAGTGTAGATTTTTGCGGAGATGACCGATGGTTTGCAAGACTTTGTCAAAACCACTGTCCTCAATCACAAAAACAATTCCTTTCGGCTCGGTAAATGATTCGGCAAGATGGTGTATAGACTTGTACATTTTGGACAGGAGCCATGGATACGTTACTGTGGTCGCGGATTTCAAAGTTTCGGAGAGCATTGGGACCAACGCCAGGAGCTTAAAATCACCCCTCCATTCGACCGCAACATTCAAAGAAAGATGGACTATTCGAACTAGTCTCGAGAGTTGTGCAAATGCCCGGAACTGCTTGCGGTACAGTTCTGGATATTGGTCTATCCACGATTTCATCCTTCCAATCAAAGCCACTGCATCTGGCGTGAATGTATTTGCCAAGAGCATTTGTTTAGAATCTGGATTCAAAGCAACGCTTTCCAGATGACCAATCATTTCCACCAGCTTTTGATCGACATCTTCAAGACTAGCTTCGAGTCCAGTCATCACAGTTTTACGAACAGGTTCCTCCATCCATCTGCGATACTGCAGTGCCGATAGTTCGAACGGCGTGAGCGTCGTGTATCGCTCTTGACGGACAACCTCGAATCGAGCCTCTTCCCCCATTTTCCAATCGCGCAAGCGCATAAACGATTCATCTTCATCCGTGGTGAAATAGATATCAGCTTCGGGTAAGCTTGCTCGATACGGTGGGTCTATGGAGTTACATGGGAACGGGCCGTATTCGTTGTCGGCTTCAACTGAGAAGCCTTGTTCGTTGATCAAGCGCGCCCATCCTCGCACAGTCTTGTTTCGAATGCCTTCATAGTATTTCGGTCCCTCTGTGCGCACATTGTTTTTGTCGATTGGGTTCGGCGATAGGATAATCTCCCGGAGGTGCTCAAACGAGTCGAAATAATAAAAATACGGTGCTAGATCTGGATGATAGTAGTCCATGAATCTTTCCCAGTCGGGTTCATCTTTGCCCGTACGGAACATGGTCAAAGCAGGATAAAAGAACATGATGTCTTTCTGTTGTTGCAGCGATTACGATTCGCATTGGTGAGATGAATTCTGATGGTTGTAGCGACCCTCCAAAAAACTCACCAGAACCAGTTCCGTCATGAATGCTTTGGATGGAAAAAGCATCACCACACCGGCAGCCAGGTTTTCGTACAGTTTCATGGTGGAAACCTGGTAGGGCAACTCCATGTAGGCACGATATTTTGCCAGAGTTTTTGGACCGCCATAGTGTTTCGGAAGCACCTTATGAGGAATTTCGAGCTTTTCGAGGATATACGTGAGTGGCGATGGCGTCATTCCATCGGCGGGATATACGGCAACAAGTTTCGATTCTTCTTCAGATATTTCCTGAAAACAACGTTTTCAATAAAAAATCAAACGCTCTGTCTGCTGCCCATGAATAAAGAATCTTACAATTGCAGGTAGTGGTGAGTATCCTGCTGGTCGCATTAAACGAAACTCGGGCGTCGACCACGTGAAATCAGCCATATGCCTCGATTCCAGCGGGTTATTTTCCGTCCAAATGATTTTCTTCCCTTCGTACATGGAGTCTAAACGCCAAATTGTCTTGTGAAACTCCATGGAGTCCCATAGTCCGCGGTTGTGTTCGAGACCCCAGTCAAAGCGGTTCGTCAATTCTACAATGATCTGGGCATGACACTTCTCTTGTTTTGCTTTGGAAAGCAGGGAGAGAATCAGCGCACGGCCATCTGTATCGTGTGTATGTGGTGTTGATTGACAAGTGAAGAAGTTGTTTGTTATCAAAATTGTCAGTCCCACCCGTGCCAAGAAAAACCAGTGTCAGACACTTACGAGGAAGCGTGTCGGAAATGATGACAATGTCGTAGTTTTTGCAAGTGTTTGCGGCAAAGCGCTGCGACACGAGCTCTTGCGCTCGCTCATGCTTCATCTCCCAAGCGCCGTCCACCTTGTCAGGGTTGAAATGAGACAACTTCAAGCCCAACCGACCCATAATATACTCCATATTGGCATTGGTTCCAGCGTGAGTGTTGTAGTACAGAATTCGAGGAGGTTTTGGGACACGCTTTCGACCTTTGCCGCGGGTGGTAAAGTTGTTTAAAGAAAACTGGCAAAATGCGTCCGCTCCTATCATTGCGGTAGTCTGAAGGACTTGTACGTGCGCATCGGATGAGCCCGCTTCGCTTTTCAAAGCTGTATGTGAGTAGTAGTTTGATGTGACCAGAAACTGCCACGCAAGGATAATGGCGATCAGCGCCGCCACGCTTCGACCGAACCACCGGGATGATCGTCCCGCTGCCACTACACATACAAATGTCAGCATCCAAGAGATTCACGCACGGCAAGAAGGATAACATGCCTTTTATCATTCTTGACCGTTCGGTGGTTTCCCAGTTTGTTTTGACCAAAGATGGTGACAATTCAAAAAAGTGGAACCTGTCTGCTGCCAACCACCTCAAAATTGTTACTAAAGAGGCCAAGCAAACTCGCAATTGATCCGACGTACGGATGAAGGCATGCCCGGCCCTGTCAACCCAAATTTCACAACAGGCAACTCGCCAACGGAGACAGACATTGACAATAACAGCAGAAGTAAAGAACAATTATTCGCTTTGATATATTAATAAAATGGATGCTGACAATGAATTTGGAAAGATGCTATCATCACTTGGTTCCGACTTTGGACATTTGAACCAGCACGTCCTTCATTTTCCCTTGAAAAGAGACAGACTCAATCTCATCCAAAACACCACTGCCCGATGATTTTCCTTTCTGAACGCAAAAGTGCGAATCGTCCTCCAGGAAGCCGTGCCCGGAATCATCCTTCATCTTTTCCAGAATGCTCAATCCCAACAGTTTTGGCCAATCCCAAAGCTTTGAATTCAAGCGAATTGGCGCGCCGGATTCGTCAAAGAATACTGTTGGGCCGCAGATTGTGGATTTGCTGTGCGCGATGCCCGGTGGTGTTGCGAGGATCTGAAATGGTGCGCGAACAAGCTCAAGACCAATCCAATACGCATCGGATTCTCCCTTTCCGCTATTCACTGCATTCGTGACAGACCAGGTTCAGATTAGGTTGTTGTCAAATACGAAAGAAAAAAATAAAATAAAATAAAATAGGTACCATCAAGGAACCAATCAATTGATCCATCTCGCACGTTGTTTCGATTCAGTTGACATGCAACCAAAAGGCCGTGCAGAACACCGTCACGCGCTTTGTCAAACGCCATGAATCCTCCGTCAACCTCGTTCCGCGATTTGTTTCGAAAATAGCGGCTTTGTTGGGTTTCACTTGAGGCAAACTTTTCTCCTCCAAGAAACCATTTGACCCAAAGACCGTTTCCACCCTCTTTAGCGTGTGCTTTTTGCAGAAAAACACCATGGTTCTGGAAAGCTGTGGAGTCAGTGATGATTTTGTCCGGGTTTGCGAGCAGGATTTGGTCTTCTTGGATATAAATAACTTGCTTAAATTTGGATGCAACAAGGGCATACGACTTTGAATGCTCAGTTGTATCCGCTTGTTCCCAAAACATGTCGAACGCGTGGTGAATATCTCGCGTGATCACACCCGGCATTGAATCCAGGGTTTGTCTCCGCTCTTCTTTCAGGCGGATGTCTCCCTTTCGAAACTTTCCATGAACGTCATCCAAGTGATAGTCACCATTGTAAAAGACTTCGACTGGCAAAGTACAACCCAAATTTTTTCGAAGGTGGTGAATGGTTCGCAAAACTTTGTCGTATCCAGAGTCCTCAATCACGAAAACGATTCCCCTATCAATCGAATACGATTCGGTGAGGCTGGAAAAACTTTTGAACATCTTCGAGAGAAGCCAAGGGTAGGCTAGTTGCTTGGAGCCTTCAAACGACACATTCAGCTTCTCTTCCACCGAAGTCATCCCCGACTCGCGGTCCAATTTCTTGACGAGCTTCAGAGCACTGTGTGTAATGCGCAAAATTCTTGCAAGATGCGCAAAAGACCGATACTGCTTCCGGTACAGCCTGCCGAACGGCCCAACGGAACGAGTCATGTCATTGATCAAATCGATAGAGTCCGGTGTCAAAATCAAGCCCAAATCAACTTGCGATGCATTTTTTGACGGAATAGCTTCAATCCTGTTGATCATGTCGACAAGTTGTGCATCAACAGCATCGAATTTCGGCAAGAACCCAGTCATTGTGCGTTTCGACGGTGCTTCTTCCATCCACAGACGATACTGCAACGCAGACAGTTCAAGAAAAGTCATACTTTTGTACATGTTCTGCCGAATCTCGCTAAATCTTTGCTCCTCTGCCATTTTCCAGTCATGCAGCCGATTGAATGATTCGTCCAGTTTGGAAGTCACTTGGATTGTGGCATTCGGTAAATGAGGACGATAGGGAGCGTCAACCGTACCCGCATTAACTGAATCGATTTCGCCATCGGCTATTACTTGGAATCCAAGCTCATTGATCAAATGCGCCCATCCTCGCACAGTCTTGTTTCGAATGCCTTCATAGTATTTCGGTCCCTCTGTGCGCACATTGTTTTTGTCGATTGGGTTCGGCGATAGGATAATCTCCCGGAGGTGCTCAAACGAGTCGAAATAATAAAAATACGGTGCTAGATCTGGATGATAGTAGTCCATGAATCTTTCCCAGTCGGGTTCATCTTTGCCCGTACGGAACATGGTCAAAGCAGGATAAAAGAACATGATGTCTTTCTGTTGTTGCAGCGATTACGATTCGCATTGGTGAGATGAATTCTGATGGTTGTAGCGACCCTCCAAAAAACTCACCAGAACCAGTTCCGTCATGAATGCTTTGGATGGAAAAAGCATCACCACACCGGCAGCCAGGTTTTCGTACAGTTTCATGGTGGAAACCTGGTAGGGCAACTCCATGTAGGCACGATATTTTGCCAGAGTTTTTGGACCGCCATAGTGTTTCGGAAGCACCTTATGAGGAATTTCGAGCTTTTCGAGGATATACGTGAGTGGCGATGGCGTCATTCCATCGGCGGGATATACGGCAACAAGTTTCGATTCTTCTTCCGAAATTTCCTGAAAGAACCACCACACGAAAGATTCATGCGATTAATAAAGATGGTGTGCTGACATCCATGGTCACATACGAGTGCGGGAACCGGGGAAAATCCGACAGGTCTTAGAAGCCGAAACTCAGGAGTTGTCCAGGTAAAATCTGCCAAATGCCTCGATTCCAGCGGGTTGTTTTCTGTCCACAGAATCTTGGGCCCTTTAGCTTTGGACTCGATGCGCCAAAGCGCTTTATGCAGTTGCGTGGTGTCCCATAGCCCGCGGTTGTGTTCGAGACCCCAGTCAAAGCGATTCGTGAGTTCAGCGACAATTTGAGCACCGCACTTAAGTTCAGGATTATCTGAAAGGAGGGATTGGACCAAAGCTCGTCCATCTGCATGATGAGAAAGATAGTTGCCGTGAGATTCTGATGTCAAAAGAATCAGCCACCAAATGCTTACGAGGAAAAGTATCTGCAATGATGACAATATCATAGTGTCGGCAAGTGGAAGCTGCAAACTTCTCCGCCACAAGTTCCTCTGCCCGTTGTTGAGTCATCTCCCAAGCCCCCTGAACAGTGTCAGGATTGAAGTGCGACAGATTCAAGCCTAATCGCCCCGTAATGTACTCCATGTTTGCTTTAGTTCCAGCATGCGTATTGTAGTAGAGAATGCGAGGCGTCTTCGCGCCGAAAGGTTTTGTCTTGGGGGATTGAACATTTGAGGCCAGGGAAGGGCGAAAGGATCCGCCAGGATATTGAATATTGGTTTGTTTTGACGGGTCTTCTGATATGAGGGGGACCACGAATAGGTTGGTTGACAGGAGGAGCAGGCCGATCGCAGCCAGCGTAAACAGGCGCCTGAAGCGGTTGCCTCGGACAGACCGAACTACAGCTGGCAAAGGGCAGGTTCAGCATACGCACTGCTTCTCGATACACAAGCGCGGTGTTATACGGACCTTGCATTGCACTTTGAGGGGAGTTTTCTTTTTTTGGCTGCGAAAAGTTTGAAGGATAAGTTTGGAAAAGTTGTTCCAAGTTAGATGGGCCAGCGCATGTCATTATTGCTTGCGCTGGTGCTTGCAGGAGGGTGGTCACTCATATATCAAGAAGTGCTGGTTGAAAACTCCGTGGCTGCATTTATGGCTTTCCCATAGTATGCTTTAAATATATTCAGGCCACGTTCGCTTGGAAAACAAAATCCACTCGCACAGCTGAAAGCACAACACACAAATGTCCTTCTTCTCGTTCGCAAGCGATGCCGGAGTAAGTGATAGAGACGCCGTTGCTCTGCCAGGAGTCGCGCCACCTGCGGCCACCCAGACACATACACTGATGAAGTCTCAGACGGGCTCCGACTCATCCTCTGCAGACCTGTTTGCCTGGTACGCGGGCCCGGACCTCGTCTCGCTGGTGTTAGAGGTGAGTGCTGAAGCAATTCAATACGCACGCACGCGCAAATTTCAAGGGCTCACCGCCTGCGTACCAGTCATACACCCTCGCGCTTGTAACTGCCCCACTGGTCGTTGTTGAAACGCTGCAAGAAATTCAATTCCATGGCAAAGATCAGGCACCTCACTCGTCAGAGCTGGACGCTTACGAATCCGTGGCTAAGGAAAAGCAGACCGTGGCTGTGATCCCATCACTCGGTTCAGATGTTTGGCGCAATATTCGCACGCTGTCAAAGTCTCCTTGCTTGGGCACTTTGGGTCTCGTCAAGGGTAATGTGGCTGTTGCCATTGAAACCCATATTAACACTGCGCAAACCACAGGCCACTTCACCACATTTCTCCTGCAAACACTTTCGAATGCTGCCCAACCTTTTTTCGAAGAATCCTTGAATGATGCGTTCGAAGTGTTCGACGACACACACCCCGTGACAAACCTGCTCTCCCACGTTCTGATTTCAACGGTCCTCAGCCCACTCGAACTTATTCGCACGCGTCTGATTGCCCAATCCGTTTTGGAACTCAGATATTACGGTCCCTTCCACGCGGCTGCAGCTATCGCCGCCACCGAAGGTCCATATCAATTCGGAGCACTATACGCTCCGCAGCACGTGTATGCCACCATTATTTGCAAAGCAGTCTC
Organism: Chytriomyces cf. hyalinus JEL632; assembly: GCA_025435555.1. NCBI lineage: Eukaryota > Fungi > Chytridiomycota > Chytridiomycetes > Chytridiales > Chytriomycetaceae > Chytriomyces > Chytriomyces cf. hyalinus JEL632. The sequence goes on along the minus strand of JAIWWG010000047.1, from coordinate 95,808 downwards.
ATCGCTGTTGAAGTCTCTAAGTCACAGCATTATCAAATATGATTTGGGATTGAGCCGCGAATACAACCCTATCCTGCACACATCTGCGGTACTTGTGTTTCTGGCGGGAGAAGTTTTTGTGTCAACACCGCTGGAATTGGCAAGGAAGAGATTGCAAGTGCAGAGTTTGAAGCCTTCAAGAAAGCGGAAGGCTGGGGATGCGATTATTCCGTTTGTGGGATGTGTTGGCATGAACAACGTGCGACGATACGAATCATTTTTTGAAGTGATTCAGCGCGTAATTGTGGAAGAGGCTGCCACATCGAAAGGTGGATCAATCGATCTGGCAGCAGCACCAACAACATCTGGCACATCGAAAACTCCTCTTGCAACGGCTGGAGGCTATGACGATGAGATGGATGCTTACTTGAGTGCAGGATCCTTGAACTCGCCAAAGAAGAATGCAGACTGGCAGGACTTGTACTCGCCGTCTGGATCAAAGCGCAATTTGAAATCAGCCAATTCCAGAAACCAGTCTATACTAACGAAATACTGGAAAGGACTGCAGTCGCTATACCGCGGCTACTGGACCCGCTACTCTATCCGGGTTGTGGAATTGGCGTTTGAAGGTTTAAGAGATGCTGGCGACAATGCCTGGGACATCTGAGCAAATTGATCCACAATTTCGATTCTCATATTTTCCCGCCTCCCCTGGAATACACGGCTGTGATTCACCAATAAAAGTTCTATGCATTATTTGTTTGGTGATGTTCTTGTACTCGATTGTCATTGAGTTGGTAACAGGGCAGACGCATTACTCCTCAACAAGCAAGAGCCATCCAGCATCCATCTTCAGCCGTCTGGCAGATTCTTATCGAGTGGGGCCGAGTATCAAGAAGATGAGACGAACGGGCCTCGCGCAAGGAGACGCAGAAGATGCGGACAAGACCAGCGGCAAGGTGGATGTGATGAAAGACGCACGGCTCGGACGCATCAACATCGAATGGGTGGACATGAACCCCGGCGAAGAGAGCGAGTTAGGTGCAGTTCGTGCAGTTAGTGATTCGGGCGGATTGACTGGCCCAAGCGCATTGGATGAATCGAGAAGTGGAAGCGCGCTTATGGCCATCGAGTCCGTGCCAGTGCCATTTACTTGGGGTCGGTCTCAGCTGAATGCAGGCATCGTTCATTTGTACCGGGACAGGAAGGAGCTAGACACGTCTCTCGACACTGCCACCTTGAACAATGGCGCCAACAAACACACCGCTCATCCCAATAAGGATAGCCCTTCCGACACGTCCGTCAGAACCAACCCGATTTCTTCCGAGCAGACTCTCAACGTGCTCTGTCTTCTCGCAGTGCCAGCGTATATGACTGCGCAGGACGTGCTTCTGTTCACAGCGCCTTTCGCCGCATCAATTCAACATGTGCGCTTCATCAGAGACGCCGTGCATTCACGTTCAATGGTCCTTCTCAACTTCAGAACTGGCGCTGCCTTTGAGGTGTGTGTAACGGTGCTTGTTCGTCTCACCTTACACGAGCTAACCTTACATAATTTATTTCTCTCTGTCAAATAGGGCGAACCTGCTGCCTTCTACGCCGAATATTCAGGGAAGCTTTTTAACAGTTTAGATGAGGCTGTTTGTACCGTCGTTTATGTGAGGAGCGTCGAGTTCAAGGTCAGTGCTGAGTGCTGGTATCTTGCAATTCTCAAAATATCCTTGACCTTATTCACTGGCTGCATGCGCGGAATGCTTTAGTCGCACGCAATTCCTTACTTCGATATGAACCAGCCAGTCTCAGCGCACACCGGCATGATACGATCCCCAAAGAACGCGATTTCTCCAACAAATGGCTCCTCCTCCTCCTTATCTGCATCTGCATCCTCATCCTCATCGGCCTCTCCAAAGTTGTCAATCGTGGCTCAAGAAAAATCTCCACTCGAAACTTCCGCAATGATTGAACTGCCTACCTGCCCAGTGTGTTTGGACAGAATGGATTCGTCTGTGACAGGTCTCGTTACAATTCTTTGCCACCACTCATTCCATTGCAACTGGTAAATGAGACCTTCTTCAAATTTTGCATGACAATATCTGTATTGGTAACTCATCTCAAATATATCAGTTTGAGTAAATGGCAGGATGCTTCTTGCCCCGTATGTCGATATACTTCTGGAGGAACGCAGCAATTCCAGCTTGGGGCCAACTTCCATTCTCGCGCTGCCGTTCTCAACCAATATGAAGAGAGCCAATCTCGGCACCGTGCCGATTCAACCCAACAACAAGTGATATCAAATGCATCAGACGCTCGAATTTCAACTTCCTTTGATATAATGTCACCCCCGAATGCAATTCACCCTTTCGGAAGCAATCACGACCAGTCTGAGCCACTATCGTCCATAATCGAATCGTTCTCACCCATGCAACCACCTCCTGAAGCATCTGAAGCATTGTTCCTGCCAGCGTCACAGCATATACCCATCCCAACCAGCACCACCGCCACCAGCAACAACACATGCTCCCGTTGCCCAGCAACGTCCAACCTGTGGATCTGCCTCGTATGTGGCACAGTCGGTTGCGGCCGGTACGAAAGCGCCCACGCAGCAAACCACTACACTTCAAACCCGTCCCACGTATACGCCTTGGAGCTCGAAACTCAACGCGTGTGGGACTATGTCGGCGACGGGTATGTGCATCGGCTGATACGCACGGGCAGCGATGGTCGAGGGATTGTTGAGTTGACTGCACCGGCGGCAGCGGCAGCTGGGGAGTATGCTGGCCGAGGCCGGCGTCGTCGTCATCATGTGAGGGGACCAGGATTGCAGGAGGGTGTTTTGGGAGATGGTGGAGTTGACAGTGAGTTTTCGGTGTTGGACCATGAATTACTGGGGCAGCGGAGGAGGAGGAGGAGGAGGAGGAGAAGAAAGGGTGATGGATCCGACAAGAAAGGGGCAGATGATGCTGTGAAGGAACACTTGAAGCCGGATCCAAAAAAGCAACAACGTCGGCAACACCGTCATCACTCCAAAAATACCACAGACGCCAAAAAGAAAAAGTCGACACGAAACAGTTCATGCAGTAGCAGCAATTGCAGTGGTTGTGCTGGGAGCAGTAGCAGCTACAGCAGCAGTGACGAGAGTGAGGAAGCTCTCGGTCTTGAATACAGCCTCCTGCTCAGTCATCAATTGGAAAGCCAGCGGCACTGGTTTGAAGAGCAAATGGCCGCCCAGGCGGCTGCCAATGCGTCTCTTATGGAGGCGCTGCGTCAAGAGTTTCAAGAGTCGATGCAAGTGCGCGTAGAAGCCGCTCATGTAGAAGCAGCAAAGCAGTGTCAGCTTGGGTTTAATGAGGAGCAAAAGGTGTGGATGCGGGACCGTGAGCGGTTGGAGAAAAAGCTGGACAAGACGTTGGATCGTATGCAACTTGTTGAGAGGCAGTTTCAAGAGGAGCGAGAAATCAATGATGGGTTGCGGGAGAATCAGGATGCATTGAAACTTCAACTTGCAAGAAGAGAGGCGGAGATTTTGGAGAAGGGGAAGCAGGTTGAGGAGCTGAACGAGCAGGTTCGTGACCTTATGTTTTACTTGGAGGCACAGCAGAAAGTGGACGCAAGCCCTTTGAAGAATGAGTTGCAAAACGGGACTGTTGTTCTTGAGCAGCAGCAGGAGCCTTCAGCCGTTGGCACCTCCTCTAAATCAAAGGGAAAGAAAAAGAGGAAGTGAAGAAAGCATTTTCAAATAAAGTGAGGAAAAAATGCACAATTCAAAGTATGCAACCAACATTGGCTTTATTTACCGATTTGCACCATTGGCCGGCAAGTGTCCCTTCATCATCAACAACAAATCACGAGTCGTCTCGGGCAAAACCGAGGTATTATACTTAAGTAAGAGTTCGATCCTTACGCAAGGGGTATCATCTTTCGTCAGCCATGGCTGCGTTTGATTTGTGTGCTGATACAATGTGTCGAAAGTCATCAATTTCTCCTCGTTCCAATCACGCGCATTTATGTGAGACAGCTGACCAAACTCATCGGTAAACACGGTGGGGCCACATATTTTTTCATCTGCTTGCTTTTTCTGCGATGCTTGGGTTGACCAGCGTGTTGCGATTGCAAATGGGCCGTGTACAAATTTATAGGGCGCCCGAGCAATTTCCATTCCAAGCCAATACGTTTCTCTGTCTCCGTACTGATCGTTGGCTAAGAGAGTCCGATTAGATTAGTTTTTTAGTTTCTGAGAAAAGCGTCTCAAACAAGGGTGACAGAAACGACAAAAAAGAAAAAAAAAAAAATACCCACCATTCAAAAACCAGTCGAGAGTCCACTCGCGTGTGCCCTTTCGATTCAAATGGGCAGCAGCCATTAATCCGTGCAGCACGGGAATTTTGGACTTGTCAAACGCCAAAATTCCGGCATCCGTGTCAAACTTGGTTTCATTGCGCATGTATCGGCCTTGCTGGGCAGTGTTTGAAGAATTCTCAACCCCTCCGAGTAACCACCGAGCCCATTCGCTGTGTCCAACGTCTTCTGTAACCGGCCCATGAAAGAGCAGAGTACCCGTGTTTTTAAAAATGGTGGACGAGTTCAACAACGTATCTGGATTCTGCAACAGGATTTGATCTTGATGTATGTAAATGACTTGCTTGAACTTGGACGCAAATAGCGCGAAGGGCTTTAAATGGTCCGTGTCGTCAACTTGGTCACGCAAATCAGAGCCAAGCAAACTTTGAGCATCGAGAACTTGCACATTTTGAATCTCTTGCAGCGTTCGAATAGATGAATACGCCAGCCTGTATTGGCCATTGTAAAACACTTGAATTGGTAGTGCACAGTTGAGGTTGTGGCGCAAGTGCTCCATGGTTGACCGAGCTCGCTCATATCCGTTGTTATCAATGACAAAAACGATTCCGCGTTCTATTGTAAAGGATTGAACGGCTGCACTCAGTGTTGGGAAGGCGTTTCCACGGAAAATCCATGGGTAGACCAATCGAGCAAGTTTATCGAAACCAACATCCAGCTTTATGAATGTTTCTTTAAGAAGTTCCGATGAAACGAACGGAATCGATTGGTTGTTTGCTTTCAAGGAATGCGTGATTCGGAGAAGGCGCGCTGAATGGACAAATGCGCGGTACGAGTGCTTACCCAGAGAGTAATTTCGATCGGTAGTGTTCATCAAGACTGACAGAAACTCCAAGGCGTCTGTTAAGGCAGCATCACGCCTTTTGGGGCTACGTGGGAGTGAGTTTCCAAACAAGGTGTTCGCAATATGTGTTGTAGCTGCGTCAAGGCCGTCTCCAGCTTCAGTCCCCGTTTCGCCGTTGGATGCATCCAGCAAGAGAACTAATTTTGCATCCCCTACGGAATCCACATGTTTGCCAAAATCAATCAACTCTGATTGTCGAGGGGTTTCAAACAGCCAGATTTTATATTGCAGAGCAGTGAGTTCTTTGGCCGTTACCCGAAATCGAGGGCCATTTTCGCGCATTGAGTTGTACAGCTCGTTGCATGTGTCCTTCCACTTCCGCAAGGTTAAGTATGCGTGCTCATACGCTTTTAGGTCTGAAGGCCGCTTTTTAATGATTGACGGTAAACTCGCTTTGTATAACGGAGATGGTGGTTGCTGTGGTGGTTTTCCATCCACAAGGACAGTAAATCCAAACGATCCAAACAAATTCGCCCAACCGCTCAGTGTTTTGAGTCGAATATTTTCATAGTACATGGGAGCATTGATGCGCACATTTTTGGGGTCCGGATTCGGGGCTGAAAGCTGCTCACGCAGATGTTCCCAAGAGTCAAAGTAGTAAAGGTATGGTGACAAGTCCGGGTGATAGTAGTCCATATGGCGCGCCCAGCCTGGACCTGTAGTCCCAGGTGCGCCCGTTCGAAAAAACTCGGTAGTAGGGATAAACCACAGAAAGTCTTTGAAAATCAGTTCCTGAAGGAATTTCGAAGATGGGATGAAAGTCACAACTCCGGCAGCAAGATTTTCATAAAGCTTCATTGTGGAGACTTGATATGGCATTTCTACGTACGCGCGATATTTCACCAATGTAAGGGGTCCGCCGTAATTTCGATCCAGGATTTGAAGTGGAATATCGAAATCTTCGAGCATGTATCTCAGTGGAGAAAAATATTTACCGTCATTAAAGACGGCCACACGGTGACATTCTTCGGAGGAGAGGTTCTGGTTGGTTACCGGGCGATTAGGCGTCACATGCAAATGGCAACTTGCAAGTGCTACATACTCGCGCGGGAACCGAAGTGTATCCCATGGGGCGCAACAATCTGAAATCTGGAGTCGCCATTGTTTGGTCGGCCATGTTCCGAGATTCGAACGGATTGTTCTCAACCCAAACTAGATTGATAATCTTGTTGCCTGGATTGGAGACTTGCCATATGAGTTTGAAGTAAAGATCAGAATCAGCCACGCCCCAGTCGAATCGATTTGTAAGCTCAGCAACGATGATGGTTCCTTGGCAGCGGTTCTCTTCTTGCTCTGCGATGAGGGATTGAATCAAAGGTCTGGCGTCTGCCGAGTGGGGTCAACAACAATGACCACACCATGCGGGATACTGAAAACTCACGCGGTAATGTGTCGGCCACAATGACGAAATCAAAGCCCTCACAGACAGCCCGTGCAAAGCCGGCGTTGACTAGTTCGGTTGCCCGAGGATCCTGCATTGCGTTTGCGTCTTTAATGGCCGAAGGGTTGAAGCGCACGAGCGGGATACCCAAGCGCTTCATGACATGCTGCATGTTGGTTTGCGTGCCAGAGTGCGTGTTGTAGTAAAGCACCCGTGGTGGCCCGCCGTGCCTCGAAGTCGGCCTCCTCAACATCCCGACAGCTTCCTCTTGGGTGGAGTATCCGTGCAACAAGTAAGCCAGCTCAAGGGTGCATGCTGCCACAACCACTGCCAGCAGTCCTCGCACCCGCCGAGTCATGTGCGCTTTTGGAGTAATTTTTTTGTCAAGTTTTCAACCAACATGGCACTATCGGCCACATTGTTGAATAAATCATCCGCCTTCTGAATGTGAGTCCCTACTCCCGAACGCTTTGTCGGTTCCCCTCCGACAAGTTCCAGAATATGAACGAACCCCGCGCTCATCGACATCATCAAAGTCTTACAAGTATGCGCATCTGAAACTATGTACATGAGAGGTACATAGCGATGCGCTTTCAAATCAAAACCGTTGCGGCCTTGCAGTTCTTTGAATTAAAAGTAGGACACGTAGGGCGCAAAATCGGCACCGACGCGACCCCCATTTCCCCGGTCCTGTGCACAGATCTGTTTGGACTGAAATTCTCTCGAGGGAACAAGCATTACGATGCCTGCCGCTAGGTTTTCGTAGAATTTCATGGTTGACACTTGTTTTCGCGACTGCGTGGTATTGGGACTGCCGACCCAAGCCTGTTCAAAAAAAATTTGTCAGCCGCTTGATGGGGTCTGACACGTAAGAACCGACGCTAAAAAGCTGAGGGCTAGATGCACCGTTGATCGTGAGGGTCGCATTTGAATCGGAGGGGTCGGATATCTGAGCCGCCCACCCGAGGGCAATCCAGACAGCCTTCTTTGGTGATGACACGGGTGCAGCTATTCGCCCTTCTGCTCTCCCTCACACTCACCATCTATTTCATGTCAAATCTCTAATGAAAGAAAACGCGCTATGTGGGCTACAGGTTGTGATCACTGTTCTCTAAACTCTAAAGCATCCAGGCTTCCTGCAACAGTGCGATTTGAGTATTCCTTCTAATGAGGGGTACGTGATTCAAAGTCATCAGAAAACAAACATCAATACTTTCAAAGCCTGTCTCACAGTATACCCGTCATAGTGCTCCTCATAGTATTCCCATTCATAGTATGCCTTGGTCATCAGATCGTAACTGCGTTACGTCGATCAATACTTGATGTTTGTTTCAAGAGGCCACCAAAGTGGAAGAGACATGACTCGCGAGATATTCTTGATGGCTTCAAGTGCATACATTGTCTGGGATCGTTTCAGAAAGCTGTCATCGTGTGCAGGTACCACTGTCAAAGTAGCGTGTTCGATGCTGCAGTTCCAATTTATAAAAACGACGGACTCAGAAAAATAAGTAACCGCACAAATTTCATACCAACTCGGCAGCCTGACACACCGCCAGCGTCTCCATATGAGCAGCGCATATCCACAACCTGCCTCCATAGGTATCCTCAAGCTGCCTTGCGCAGCGCCAGCACTGGTTAGCGCTTGTTCTGATCATACCTCTGCCACTCCTCCACAGGCCCAAAGCTTGAACTGCACGACTTACCGCATACCAGCTCGCCTCTCAAAAGCTCCAGTCGAAATACCCTTCTCCGCTCATCCTCAACCAGATCGTATCGCAGCAGCATCCCAACAGCCTCATCTGCTCTGCGGGACGAAGTGCAGCCGCCTCCGCTCGAGAGCGACGAATCCGATGCATACGACGAAGATGGAGAGATGGAGGAGGCTGAGGAGAAGGACACATACATTGACGAGATCTACCAGATCATGTACGTTCTTGTTGCCGCTTGTTTAGGGTTTTCAAAATGGGTGCTCAATTTCAAAGGCTTGACTTATTATTCCCACTCCTGACAGCGACTCGGTTGTTCCGCGTACGGACAGGCCGAAACTGCCTGCCTTGACGTTCCGAGTGTGGCTGCTTGGTCTTTTCTTCGGGACGCTCTTCTGCGTCGGCAACACCATCTTCACTTTCCGGACGAACGTGACTGTCCTACCGGCAGTCATCCCCGTGCTGATGGCGTACCCGTGCGGCAGGTTTCTTGCGAGGGTACTACCGCGGGGGTTTCTCAATCCGGGCAGATTCAATCACAAGGAGCACGCCCTCATTTACGTGATCTCTTCAACAATGTCGTCCACTCCGTACGCTCTGAACAACGTCATTGTCCAGCGGTACCTGCTGAACCAGACGGGCTTAACGATCGCTGCTGGCGTTTGCTTTGCGATAGTGACCCAGTGCTTTGGTTACGGATTTGCGGGTGTCACACGGCGATATCTAGTGCGGCCCGCCGCGATGCTTTGGCCTTCAACGCTTGCTACAATTGCTATGCTCAATTCACTGCATAGGAAAGATGATGTGTCGAAAGGACGTTACCCAATGTCCCGTTTCAGATTTTTCTTCCTCGCCTCATCTGTAAGCGACGCTCGTTTTTTGACTCATTGTTATTTTTGACCTGAAAGATTCTTTAGGCTATGTTTTTTTACACCTTCTTGCCTCAGTATATCGCCCCAATGGTGAGTGAAATTATAGTGCCGTTAATTTTCGAAACACGCTAATTTTCCATCGTGTTTTGGAATGCAGCTGAGCGCGCTATCCGTCATCTGTTGGTTTGCCAGCAACAAATCCAACAACAAACTTGCTCTTGTTCTGGGTTCTTCAAGTCCAGGTGCTGGTGTTGGTTTCCTATCCTTCACCCTCGATTGGAGTTTATTTTCGTCCATATTTGCGCCAATCACTTCGCCGCTTTGGGCCATCATTAATCAGTTCATTGGAATCTACTTGTTTATGTGGATTGTCGTGCCACTGTGCTGGTGGTTCAATGCGTTTGAAGGAGATCAGCTCGTTGGACGCGCTACGGCGTATGGGTTTGCGCTCAATACGGCATTCCTCTACGACAAAAACGGAACCAAAATCCGAGCGGCGGATATGGTTTCTCGCGACAGTATGTTGTGTAAGTATTACGTCCTTAAATATTTTGTTTATGACTGCCTGTGTTGCTCATGGGTGTTTTTTAATGTCGACAAATAGTGCTCAATCAGACCTTGTATGACTCCAAGAAACCAATTTACATCACGACATACTTTGCCATTCACTATTGCTCCTCTTTCATTGTCTTTGTTGCGGCTCTTGTGCATGTGCTGTTGTGGTATGGCCCAGACATTTGGCATCGACTCCGAACATCTGTGAATGAGCTTGATTCTGAAGATATTCACGCCGTTTTGATGGTAACTGCTATTTTCCTGACCGATGTTTGGTTTTTGCTGACTTGGAAAAAAATTGGACAACAGGATGTGTATCCCGAGGTGCCTGACTGGTGGTATATTGCAGTGCTGATGGCAACAACGGCTGGCGGCATTTTGATTTGTTCCACGGACGCCTTCCAGCTGCCTTGGTGGGGTGTCATTGTGGCAGTTATTTTGGCTGTCGTTTCTATGGTTCCTATTGGTTTGTAGTTGCCATTGTTCATTTCCTCACGCGTGCGTAATGATAGTAATTCAACCCAACTATGAATTATAGGAATAATTCAAGCAATTTCGGGTCAGCAGATCGGCTTGAATGTGATGTCTGAGTTTCTGATTGGCTTGCTGCTACCTGGGAAAGTCGCCGCTGTCATGACATTTAAGACGTTCAGTTATATGGCGATGTACCAAGGTATTCGCTTTGGACGATCCGCACCCTGCTGTTGTCGTTTGCTAACTTTTCCTTCGGTTCTACAGGTCTCAATCTCACAATGGACATGAAAATGGGGCACTACATGAAAATTCCACCACGAAGCTTGTTCCTGGCGCAACTGGTGTCCACCATTTGGGGGGCTTGTGTGAGTACAACCGCTGCCTGTGCTCTCCTCGAATCGTTTGGAACGAACCCGGCTGGCCCCAACTATTGGAAATTCCAAGACCTTTCAACGAACTCTGGATGGAACCGTAAGTCTGATTTTAGAGAGTTTACAAATCTGACAAGTTTTTTTTCCCTCAATAGTTCAAAATTACAACACCTTCTTTTCTGCTGGAGTCATTTGGGGTGCCATTGGCCCTGCTCGCTTCTTTGGACAAGGCTCTCCGTACTTTAAAACCTTGATTGGGTTCGTTCTCGGCTTTATACTTCCCGTGATCCCGTGGCTTATGCACAAGATTCAACCAAACGGCTACTGGCACCTCATCAACATCCCTCTCATCACTGTCCTCTCTCAAAACCCATACTCTCAGCAAAGTAATCTAATTACTCCTCTGATTGTGGCGATTGTCGTCAACTACTACCTGAAACTGTACCGAACGTTGTGGTGGAAAAAGTACGCGTACGTAATGAGCGCCGCGTTTGACGCTGGGAGCAGTATCGCTGTGCTGATTATATTCTTTTTCGCGCGATATAACCCGAGCTTTACGATGCCATTCCCTGTATGGTTTTTGAACCCAGCGGACACGGAGCGGTGTTTACCCGACGACGTGTTGGAGTGTTGGGGGCATAAGAGTATGGGAGACGGGTTTGGAGGCGTGTACAATGAGGCATTGGATCCTCAGTGTAATTGAAATGGTGTGTGTGTGTGTGTGTTTTTTTATGTCCCCATTTTTTTTTTTTTTTTTTTGCTTGTTGGGTCACAGGTTTTGTCCTCCCGTTGTCTGTTTTGTTATGCAAATAGCTTCCCCCATTTTTTTTATTAATGTCGTGAACAATTAGAGTAAATGTTTTCCGTAGTATGTCTACGTGCGTTCCTCTTTGTCAGTGTGTTATCAGGGTCAAAAGGCTCCACTTCAGCTCTATGGTAATGTTAGGAACGCGATGGAACTGGGCCATTTGCTTGCTTGTTTTGATATGATGTGAGCCGATCTGGTAAAGCCAGCTACCATCATGAGCCCTTCAAATCTTGTGTTGTCTGACTTGCATTTGAACAAAGAGCGGATAATCCACAATCTCTTCAAGATCGTCACGTTACTGTCACTCACTTCCCGATGGCATTACTGGGCAGTAAACTACTGATGTGATGCCTGCATCACAAAAGGTGGTTGACGAAAAAGTAAACCGTAAACTTAAAAACAAAATGTCTTTCTTCTGGCGCGAAGTCGGTCTCACGTAAGAACCAGCGCACGGTCTCCGACCTCAAACTTAATCTAAAACGAGAGTCTTGCAGTTACCTGCACGTCTCCAACATCTCCGCCGCTGCCCTGCGCAGATCGCTGAAGCCAGACGCCAAGATTGCTGCCCTCAAGAGAGAGGAGCAGTTCATCAAAATGGCCAAATGGGCGAACGGAAAGGCCGGCGATGTTGTGAGTTTGTCTTTTGTTGGTTTGGTGCCCTGGTCTCCCGTTTTTGTACTGACAGGGCTGGGCTCCCCATTTGTACACATAGAAACTTCTCTACAAGGACCAGGCGTAATTTCATATTGTGTGCGTCTACTGCATCGTATTCTGTGTGCGAGTCTATCGAACTCAGCCTCTGGCTTCTTTGTCTCTTGTCCGGCATCTTATTCTCTCGAATAAAAGATGGAATTTTCCACCAATGCGATGCTCGATGCGAATTATTCAAGTTGTGCATGGGAGTATGGCGAAAAATGATGGCTTTTCGCCATCCGCCGCCGTCAGCTGGCCTAATTGAAAATTCGGGAAATGGGCCACTCAGTGCAGACAGTTGGCCGTCACGTCCTTCAGTCTGATGCCTCTTTCTTTGCGGCACTGTCGTCATTTGCGATCCTGCTGAAGCAGCAGTTTGGATTCTGATTCTCAGCTGTGGATCATGGTCGTGATGAAGCTGGAGGCTTCGATTCATCCGACCCTGGTACCATTGTAGAGCGTAAGTCAGAGTCTGTCCAGGATATTTGGAGAGAACATTGGTTGCAATGATGCTTGGACCCGAGAGACTGGCATGTGCGCCGCTGCAGAAAGTCTCGCGTTGCGTGCGAATCGCCCGTCTTTTTTTCGATTTTGGTTGTTTTCTATGCGGCGGACTGCCCAGTAAATTTACGTCCGCCACACCAAATTTTCGTTATAATATTCTCTAAATATTAATACTGGCGAATAAAGAGAAGCAGCAATTTAAGGTGACAATCACTGCCCTCTCAGCCCCTCCATCGCCCCATTCACCCAGAGTACGTTAAAAAATTACTGGGAGCGAGGCGGTTTTTGAAGGAGCTGAATCAACGACGCGGCTGTCCATCAGCCGCACTCCAGTTCACCCCCCCGCTCAAGTTGTCATCTTTACTTCCTCACACTAAATCCATCTTATTCGATTATCTGATTCATGTCCCACGCCTTCGAACTGTCCCAAGAAGAGAATCTCTCCTGCAAAAAAAAAAAAACCAAAAAAACCATCAAAAAAACATGACAAAAAAGGAAAGAGGAGAGAAAAAAGAGGAGGTTTATAATGGAGGGACTTAGGGGTCGGATACTAGGTGTCCTGTTGGAGCGCCAATATTCAGTTTTGCGATCCCAAACAAACCCCGGCCCCACATCACTGATACCTCCTTTCATCTCGTCGATTTTCCGTACAATATGGCTGACGATTAACCGATTGTTGATGAGGAAATGGACGAGGTGAGGAATCATTTTCTTTTTGGGATCTCTCCGCCCTCACCCCGCTTGTATTTAATTCAGGAAATTATCGCCATGAAGGAGAGAATGAAGCAAATGGAGGAAGAGGCGGCAAAGTTGGAAGCCATGCAAGAGCTGGTTGAAAAGGAGACTCCCGCAGCTGCAACTGACGCAGGTTTCTATCTCCTAAAAGTTCTTCGAGAGCGTTCTCGTATCTATCTTCATGCCGGTTTTGTTAATTTTATCATCAGTCAAAGAAGATATCGACAATCGGTCAGTTTATGTTGGAAATGTGGACTACACTACCACTCCGGAGGAGCTTCAAGCGCACTTCCAGGCATGCGGAGCGATAAACCGAATTACAATCTTGTGCGACAAATGGACTGGGCACCCGAAAGGATTTGCGTCTGTCGAATTTGCGGATGCAACCTGCGTGGAAATTGCCGTCACCCTCAACGAATCTTTGTTTAAAGGCCGTCTGCTCAAGGTGAGAAAAGGCAGTGACGAGCAGCTCTTCAAGGCGTGCAGATGATAACGATGATGCCTTTGTTCCATCACAGGTGACAGCTAAACGTACCAATATGCCTTCATTTATGCGCGGTGGTTTTCGTGGAGCCCCTCGCGGCGGAAGAGTCTATCGCGGAGCGGGTGGTCGTGGATTTGACAGAGGGGTACGGGCGAGGTCGTCCACCATACAGGTTTTTTAGAACCATACCTCGCATGTTTTTACTCCGAACTCACACCGCTTGTCATGTGTACAGAGCCCGCCGCGGTTGTTTTGCACCGTACTGAGCAGGTCTTTTTAGTTGAATAAATCCATCGGGTCGTGTGAATGCTGTTTATTTGGGTGTGCGACATCACATATCGCTCCTTTTGTGGGAAACGCGAGTGGCGAGAGGAGAGGCCTTAACGACAGGACTGGAGTCCAGCCCCTTTTCGCGTCGCGCGTATTGTTGATTGTCTTGTTGGCCTTGCTGCGAATCTGTTTTGAAGAGATTGCCAAGTACATAAAAGCCCAGGTTTGTTTAAACAGTCTGGCCCCTGAAATTTTTGTCAGCACTTGTCGTGCTCACTTTCCCTCGCCAGCCACGCCCACACCTGATCCACACCGGGCGCAGAGTTTTTCTTTTTGCCATATACCTCTCTTCTAGTTCTGTTCGTCTGGTTTCTGTTCCAAGAGTACGCGCTACCCGGTTTCAACACTCGTGATTCTGGAGACCGGCTGTCAAGAAGTTCTCCCTTTCACGGCTCAAGTACGGCAATACACTTCAAGAAAAGAACCTTGTTTACCCAGTCCCGTGTGGAAATCTTCACTGTGAGTGTCCATCCCCAATCATTTTACAATCACCACCTATTCCAGTCCACTCTTCCGTCAATCGCAACAACGACGGAGTCAATACCCACCTCGAAGAGCACGAAGCCTATATCTCGCGTCGCACGGGGAAGCCGGAGGGAGGGTTTGTCAGAGTCGGATCGCCCGTGCTGAGATCTCCAGGACGCAGACAATGCCCGTGCAAGCACATGCCCAATGTGTGCCCTTCATGTCTCACCCCTTTTTTCTCGTTCTCAATCACGCACAGATGGCTACCACCAACTCATCCAACTTGTCTGGGCTGCAAGGCTCGACGGCACTGTTCCGGCAACCGGAGCAGCGAATCCCCAGCTCGGACAACAGCGGCGATTTGAGGGAAGATGGCGATGAAGACATGACGCACGAAAGTGACATGGAGTATGATCAGGATGACGCGTACGACAATGAGGAGGACGAGGACGAGTTTGACGAAGGAGCCGAGTCCCTTGCGTCCGAGGATGAAGAGGCTGTTGTCAGTGCACAAACAGCCGCGGCACCAACCACATTGGCGGTGGAAGTCAAGAGCAAGGAGCAGACTGAGCAGCATCAAGTGGACTTGCGGAAACAAATTGTGTTGATCCAGCAGGATTCCAAAATGACACCTCAGGAAAAGGCAAAGAAAATCCAGGTATGTGTGAATATAAGGAATTGCTTGAAGTGTTTTTATTAATGTGCTTGGCGTTTGCGGTTGCGGAAGCAGGAGCTGATGACAACCAAATGGTCTTCTCGGGATAAAGGAAAATCAACGCGCGCAAGTCTGGCCAGTAACCGATTAGCAGACAAACAGCAAAACTTTAACCTCATAAGTCAGTCCGATCGGCAGCGGACGTATTATGTGTGTACTTCATTTTATTTCATTCTATTAGCACCAAACACACCGTACATTTCAGGACCAGAAACTCGGTATCGCTGGATGTAAACATTACCAAAGGTCCGCGAAACTACAAGCTCATTGCTGTGGCAAGTGGTACACGTGCAGATTCTGCCACGATGAAGTGTCGGATCACAATATTACCAGGTGAGTCTCACCCCCTCCCCTCGTTCTTTTTTTTTTCGAAGCACCGTCACTGAAATACCGCCTTGATCCAATATTCGTCATCCATCAACCTGCTCCGCATCAGAAATCTTATCACCACCATGATGTGCATGTACTGCTCGACCGTGCAAGCCGCAGCACAAGATTGCATTAACCCAAGCTGTCAAAAGCGAGTTTCGAGGTACTACTGTAAAGAATGCAAGCTTTGGGATAACGATTTTCGGAAAAATATTTACCATTGGTAAAAACTCGTGGATTTTTCAATGTGATCTTATATAAACTGAAATCAAACTCAACATCTTTATCGCAGCTACGACTGCGGTATATGTCGAATCGGAAAAGGACTCGGCCAAGACTACTTCCATTGCAAAAAGTGTAACGTTTGCATGGCGATCAGTCTTAAAGGCAAGCACAAATGCATTGAGCGAAACCTCGAATCGGACTGCCCCATCTGCGGCGAATACATGTTTACCTCAACCACAACTGTCATCTTTATGGTACGTTTCATAGAGAGAAATATCTGGTCACTTATTGATACATCGCAACCAGCCGTGTGGTCACTGCATCCACTACAAATGCCACCAGGAATACATTCAAACCAGCTACCAGTGCCCAACATGCTTCAAATCCCTCGCAAATATGACAGAATACTTCAAGCGCATCGACACTATGCTATCACACCACCAAATGCCGCCCGAATACAGCAAAACCCAAACTTACGTCTACTGCAACGACTGCGAAAAGAAAAGCTATGCAAAGTTTCACTTCTTGTACCACAAGTGCATCCACTGCAAAGGGTACAACACGAAAGTCCTTCAAACTTCAGAACTCACAGATGGGGCAACGGTGGAAACCAACAACGCGAAACTCATTACGGCGGCGATTACACCTGTCATAGAAAAAAAAGAATTGGAGACTGAACCACCTTGCTGTCAGAGTCCGTCGGAATCCACGGTGCCAGTCAGTAACCTAACGACAGCACTGCAGCAGTCGAGCAGGTCCTCAACTTCGAGTGGACAGCCTTTCGGTTTAACAGTCTCCCAACCCTTGGTTCAAAACCCAAGCTCATCTGCGCATTTCTCATATGCGATTCCTTCGCGCATTTCGTTTGGTTCACATGCACAGCCGTCGCAAAATAGCCAAGTCACACTCAGCTCCCGCTATTTCCACCAGCACTCCCATTTAAATCATAATCATAATCAAAACCAGCTGCCGAACCCGCATCAACACCAGCACCAGCACCAGCACCAACGCCAACACGTACACCAACACCATTACCAACACCAGCACCAACACCAATACCAACACCAGTACCAACACCAATACCAACACCAACACCAGTATCACCAACATCAGCAACCAGTTGCAGCTCATTCACGACTCGCGTTTGAATTGCCAACACCCAATTTGGTTCAAGAACCATACCAGTATTCGTTATCGCGTTTGCCAGGTTTATCCAGCAGTTCAAATGGTCCCAACTACAGTATTCAACAGGTCATTGCAAATAATACGAGCGCTGCAAATACGCACGGAGGATCACAAAGCGGAGGTGCAAGTTTCGCGCATGGCCAGCATCAGTGAAAAGAAGGAATAGTAGTGAATATCGTTATTCAAGCAAGCACACCGCATCCAAAATATCTATGAGAGACTTTCCTGTTTAATTTATCCAGTTATTTAAATTCTTCCATTTCACCCCTTTTCAGACGCTTTTTTTCGTGTTTCTTTTTAACAGTTTCAGACCAAATTCCAAGAATACCTTTTGATGCATGAAAACAGAGGATGAAGAGGGAAGACGCGGCAGACGAAAATAAAGCAAAAAGATATTATCCAAACCACATGTTTAGTTTACGTTTCACTTTTTTCATATTGTTGTTCAAGCCCAATCAAAAAAAGGCGCTTCCAGAAGATCCAAAGCAAGACAACGTGATACATCACTGCCAGACATACACCGTACGTGCACGCTTCATAAAAGAGAGTCTTCGCAAAAGAGAGGGCCTCGCAGACACGAAAAATGTACCAAGGAGAACCGGTCGAAGACTTGTCGGGAGGAGCAGCTGGCACGTCAAAAGATGCCCGCGAACTACTCCCAGAGTTGCCTTCGGTGCCACTTGTCAAGTCTGCGATATCAGCGAACAAAAATCACGAAACTCATCATGCACATGAAGAGAGTGATCATCGAAATTCCAGTCTCCACAAGGATACCAGCCAACTGACACACCAGTCTTCTTTCACTGCAGCTGAACCGATGATATCCCACTCCAGAAAGCCACATTCATCGAAGCCTGCTACCAAAGCGAATTCAAGAATTACTTCGAAAGGTACATTCAGCAACATTGCTTTCGATGTGACCTAAATTACTATCATGAATGTTTCTACAAACAGCCACATCTCCAAATGCTTCCAAGCCTGCTTCTCGGATATCCTCACGCGCAGTATCCCGACAAAACTCTGTTTCGCACAACCTCAACCCACTGCAACCACTTGCGCCCATACAAAAAACAAAAAGCGCCGCAACAGGCGTTGAGATATCGAGTATACCCGTGAAGGAGGAAGAAGATGCCGGTGTTGAAGATTCCTCAAAATCATCTGCCGATGGAAGCAAAGCGGCGAAAAACAACGACAATAAGAATGTTACCAATGAAGAAAGGATAGATGCGCACGAAGAGTTACTGCAACAGCAGCAGCAACCGCTAAAACCAACACCTCCATCGAAACCGCCGCCACCACAGCAAGCGGATCATCGACACACGATTTCTCGAAAACACACTACCAAGGACATTCTCCTCGTCGAGGCGCAAGAAGACGCGCGTTCTCCAAACACCGAAATCGAACCAAGCGAACCACAAACCGCCAAACCAATCCAAGATGCGCAAGAAGCCCCACTCAATGTATCCCAAACACTCCCACCCTCAGTACCAGTACCGCTCGCCGAAATGCTCAGTAGCTTCTCAACCAGTGCACCATGCATTGCCACCATGCTTCCCTCCTCTAGCACAACCGCACTGAAATTTACGTCGCGCAGCGGAAGCCGTATATCCTTACACAACGGTAGTGATAATAGCACAAGGACTTCACAGGTGCTACGCCCCGAAAAGTCGGCCCTGCGAAAATCGGTAACACTAAGTCGCGAAGGGATTGAGATCAAAAAATCAACTCCGCGTGCAAGCACGACATCCATATCAGCTCATCGACGTGCGAGCCTGCCAAACAGCAGCACAAAAAGCGTCAAGAGTAGGAAAGCAGAGTTGGACAGATGCATGAGTCCCAGTACCGTTCTCAGCCAGATTCCGAAAAATGGAAGTTCCAGTTGAGTCCCTTGTCTCTTCTGAAAATTGTACTTTTGGTTGATGGGTTCTTTAGTCACTGTGCGGGAGGACATCAGCAAAAACCAAATGTCAAAATTCCTGAACGGATTCAAGTAAAACCTGGTTTAGATTTTAAGTTGCTTATGCTCTGGTTAATGTTTTCTGTTCATTGCAGGCGATTCCGGAAAACTTACTTTGGAGACAACACCGAGCTTTTCAACACGCTGAGGAACGGGCAATCCCCAAAAACTCTGCTGATAGCGTGCTGCGACTCTCGGTAAAAACAGACTGATTTCTTTAGAATTGATGAAAATAAGCTCACCCCTTCATATTTAGAGTCGATCCAGCCATCATCACCGACTGCGAACCAGGCGACATGTTTGTCGTGCGAAACGTGGCCAACATAGTGGCGCCGTACAACCCGGACGGGAGTCATCACGGTGTGTCGGCAGCGATCGAGTTCGCAGTGAAGGGGTTGAAAGTTCAGAACATTGTGGTGATGGGGCACACAAAGTGCGGAGGGATTGCCGCGTTGATGCGTGGGATCACGGACTCCAACGAGACAGAGTTCCTAGGGCCCTGGATGAAGATTGCCGAGAAGGCCAGAAGCAAGGTCTTGAAGTTGAGTTTTATTTTTTGTTTTTAATTTTTACTTGAACAAAAGATTTACAAACAGTAATTGTTACCAGACATTTCAGTCACAAAGAAATGGACGTTCAGTGTCGGGCGTGTGAACATGCGTCGATCCTTCTGTCTCTGGAGAACCTGGTCACGTATCCTTGGGTCCGCGACAAGCTCATGAACGAGAGCATCAGCATCCACGGATGGTACTTTGACTTTGAGGACGGGGAGCTGCTTGCGCTGAATCCAGAAACGCTTGTGTTTGAGTCGATGCTGGATGCGGATGAGAACTTTCCTGCCGGCGCGGGACTGCCGCCATCAGCAGCAGGGCATGTGCATGAGCATGAGAGCTTCTCTTAGCATTTGCACTCATGAGATTCTCTCGGTATCTTCATCATGCCACACACAGATGGAAGAATAAAAAGGGGTTGATTTGAATTTTTCAAACTTTGTCATTATATTGTTTGCCGCGATTCAAAGGCACTGAATCGGGCAAAGAACACACCCAACAATGGCTCGTCCCCAAAACCTCACCCGCAAAAACCTTCCAACCATATAAAACAGAAATTGAAATTCTTGAGTTGCTGCAGCGATTGATTTAAATGAATCCGATTCTGTTGGCAACTTCGAGTGCCTCAACATCAGCATCGAGCTTAACGTAAGCCTTCTTGGCACCGTCGGGTCTATTGAGGAAGAGATCAACATAACCGTCCTGCCATCACCACAGTGACCAAAACCAAATTACCTGATCAAGGTGTTGACCTTGACAGCAGAGACATCGTACAGACGCTGAACGGCATCCTTAATCTGTCTCTTGTTGGCACGCACATCGGTGATGAAAACGAGGGTGTTGTCCTCCTCAATCTTCTTCATAGCAGATTCCGTGTTCAATGGGAATTTGATGATCGCGTGGGCATCGAGAGTTGGGGTACGGGGGACGGAGCGGCGGGGGTACTTTGGGGTACGGGCAAGACGCAGGGTCTTTGGGATACGGAAAGTGGTGTTGGTGCGCACCTTTCGGGTCACCTTGGCGGCTGTTCCCTTAAGGGCGGCCTTCTTAGCGGCAGCGGCCTTCTTGATAGCAGGGGCTATGAATAGAATATGATTGATTTAGTTGCATTGTTCGAGAGGTTCGTTCGTTTCGATAGGTTCGACAGAGAGTTCTATGATTCGAAATAGATTGAGACAGTACCGGCGGTGGTCTTTGGTGCCATTTCTGTTGAAGACATATGGATTAGTTCGTGTTGTTGTTGAGGGAATCAGTTCGATCCATCTGCGACCATCGATTCCACCCAGTCCATTCGATATGTTTGCAAGTGTCATTCGTACGGCCCCGTGTGCGCCGTTTGCGGTCCATGTCGTGGCTGATACGATGAGGATGGGTGCAGTGGGGACATGCGTCTCTCTAACTTGCCTGAGGGAAAGTCTGAAAAATTGACCAAAAGGGTCTGTCAACCACCAAGGACAACTTGCCACTCTTCTCAGGGGTACCGTCAGGTGTAAAGAGTATTTATTACGACGTCTTCAGATACGTGCGTTCATAATGCTCGCATGTAGAATGCACGATACCTTTCTTTCCAAACCCCCAACAGCGAAAACTGCGAGCCCAGATTCACAGCAACACAACACTGTTATTCTTTGTATTCTTAAACTTGCTCGCAGGGATCTAAAGATGTGATTCCCTATTCGCTGTCATCCCGCGATTCAAACCACTTGAACCCGATCCATATACGCATTATATTTTCAAGCAAGTGCGGAATAGAGGCATTGATTGCCGAAGAAACCTATGCGAGATAGGCTTTCGAAGGATATAGTCACAGACCTGCATGGAGGAATGGTCTCAACTTTTTGCACAATCCCAAGCGAGTCCGAGTTGCAGGGAATGGAGTCAGGTGGTGTGGTGAAAGCCGCCTTTTCCATGAAGAATCCATTTCATCATGAATAAACACGAGCCTCCTAGATGCCCGAAGGAATCGAGATGCATCCATTTTTCGTTCCGTTTCTTGAAATCCAGAGCTTCCTACCCTGATTCTGGTAAATGAAGCTTGAGCGGGAACAATAATGGGGCCTGAATTACGCCGCGTGTTGAAGTTTCCATCGAACCAGGGACTGGTGTGCAATCATAATATGCAGACTTGATATTTCTGCACACCATTGAAAGACTACTCGATGCCAGTAAACTTGGATCGACTTTGAATTTAACGGAGATTCCAAATGATGAGCGTGACGCGCACTTTAAATTAAGTTCGAGAATTTGCTCGTGATGTGCGTTGTACATATTTCAAACGGCATTCGACATACCCACATTCTTCCAGCATTGCCAATGGGGCTGGAACCGTCCTGAAGATTTTGTTGAATCGACAAGTACTCAAGTTTGGTTTTAAATGAGATCGGTTCATGGAGAGCGTGTACGGCCGAATAAGTTGGGGGCTGCACTTTAAAACAAATAATAGCTTGTAAAAGATATACGATGGCTCCAAGTAAGGACCTGCAGCGAGTTCAGATGTCGAGACTGCTGAGAGAAGAACCACGGCTGAAAGTGCTCCACCACGAGAAATCATAATCCCCGCAGATACCTCGTCTATCTCCAAATGTAACTTCAGTAACGAGGAAGGCTCCCTGGCCCGCTTTGCTTGATTCATTTAACGCGCTTTCACCCATTCTTTTGTCTGTTGAAAAATTGTGCCAAGTCATCTGACAGCCGTGCGGGGTTAGAAAAACACTTCAAACGAAAACAACTCCAACACAGACA
Source organism: Chytriomyces cf. hyalinus JEL632 (assembly GCA_025435555.1). NCBI lineage: Eukaryota > Fungi > Chytridiomycota > Chytridiomycetes > Chytridiales > Chytriomycetaceae > Chytriomyces > Chytriomyces cf. hyalinus JEL632. The sequence continues at coordinate 73,507 of JAIWWG010000047.1, read as the reverse complement.
GACTTAGGAGGATTGACTACGCAGGACTCGGGCGGACAAGTTCAGCTTCAACAATCAACCATTCCCCGTGCCTAAACCGTGAGGCAACCGCCAATTGCAATCCGATTTCAAACTATCTGCTCGAAGAGGCTGCTCAAACACTGGTCAACGGAGATGCTTCCACACTCCAGCTGATGTAGCTCATACACACAGTTGCTAGATGAGTTGGCTGAATGAAATCGTCAGGCGGCCGAACGCAAAAAACCAAGGCCTCATCAAGGGGCTGACAACAGTGTATAGACCAAGCTGCAGATCGTCTGAACGCAATTTTAAAAGTTGTTGAGTGCGTGGATTTCGAATGAGAAACCGGAAAGGAAATCTGTCAAAGCGTAATGTTTTTTTATTCTCCCAAAAAACAAGCTTGAAAGTCTCACCGACGTCATATTAAGCCATCCGTACTATATTTCTTGAAAGCGTATTTCAAACGGGTCAAACGAGGGGTGAACCGCACCTCACTTCTCCCCTCTTCCGACTCCACCTCCCGTCTATGTCGTAGTGCTTCTGGGATCCTCGCTGGTTTATTCCACTCAATATGGCCCGCTTTTTTCATCCCCTTTAGCATGAGCTCGTTCAGGATGTCTGCATTCCCATCAAAATGCAATTTTCGAGCACGGTTTACGCAGCTGACTAAAAAGTCCAGTGCGTCCCTCCCGCGACAAGCCCAATACCGTTTAAAACTGGCTTCTACGAGGTAATGAAGCAGCGAAGTGACGGTGGTTCCGATATATTCTATGTATCCTGGTTGGGTTTTTGGACCACCGAATGGCTTTGGCGACGCAGGCGAAAACGCGAGCCCAGCAGTGATATAAATGAGTCTACTGGGAGATACTTTGGAATTGGAAAAGAGGGAGCGAATGGCTGAAGATGATCGGTCGATAATAGATGGCGCCGAAATGATTGACTCGCAAACTGAGAGAGTCAGGCTGCAGGAGAGGATATCGTGGGTGAACAGAAGGACTCTTTGCGGATTGGTATAGACCGTAATGCGGTCGGCTTTGAAGGCGGTTTGGTTTTGGGTGCGGGCCGCATCTGGAGATAGGGGAGGTTCCTTGAGTTAGTATACGTGAGAGACGGTCGAGCCCCACTTGCGGAGAGTACTTTGCAACACAGAAGTGACAAGGGAGCTCATCGGCAGCTTACCGTGTCTGGATTTGGTGTTTGCAGTCATGGACTTCAAGGATTTCCGTTTGCCAGCAGCCTTAAATGCGAGCGAGTCCCGAAGCAATCACGGCTAGCTCAGTTGAGGATACGGTCTCTTCTACAGCGGCTTTCTTGTTGCTGCGGCCAGTCGCCGTGGGTGTGAGTTGGTAATGTGGTGGCTGTTGCCGGTTTGTCAGATTTTGAATGTCAAAGCTGGTAAAATGTTTCTTTTGGACGAAAGAAAACCATGCGAACGAACGCGTCTCTTTCGCTCGTTTCACGTCTTGCGGGTTCGCCTGCAGCACTGACTGCATGCATCGCCGGGTAGCTGTGCCCCTTGTTTCCGACCCACCTTTACTCAACGTTATGCACAGCACTTTCTTTCTCTTGTCATTTCAGAAGATGTGCCGGCGTAGCGCTGAGGACAGAAAGAACAGACCTTGAAAAAATGTTCGCGAACCTTTTTCGGTTTAGAAGAATTTTCAGAGACTGGTGTATGGATGGATCGATCGCCGTTCGTTGTCAAAGAAACAATTATGGCGCTGCACCAAGTCCACCCGGCTATCAGAAGGCTGGAAGGCATTTAGGTTGTCCATCGTGAGCATCGCTGCTCGCACGAATGGAGCTCCCCAGACTTCAAGCACCAAGTCCTGGCGTCAAAATCCTTGGCGGACTGTCGGGAGCATTCATGAACCAGCGCATATGTTATCCCAACGGCGGGCTCAAAATTCCCTATTTGCTGTGCGTGTGTGAGCTTCGGTACTAAGGACACTGTCCATTGATTAAGGTATTAACGTAGCTTTTGCAAACGTGGTTTTCTGCTGAACATGATTGCTCACCTCCAAATAGCAAACGAACTGACGGAGATGTACTCCTGCGAACTCGATTACAGGCCTTTGGTCGCGCACAAGCGACGAAATATGACAGTTCGAGTCCACATGCGAAAATGCAGACCTTAATGTCCAGAAAAGTCGCTCTCCAATATGGCGGCCAGTCAGCAGCAAAGACTCACGCCTCATACCATGTGGGCACGTCGGAAGCAACAGCCCCTTGCGCAATTCAATTGCAATTCAATCGCATCGAAATTAAGGAACATTGAGACTGCTGCATTCAATTTATACTGCGTGGACGTTTGTTCCACTTGAAGAAAGACGACCTAATATCCACATGGAATGATTGACGAGAGCCCGGTGGATGAACGATGGCACTCCACCTCCACAGTATCGCTGACGGAATGACGCTGTTTTGCGCGAAGATTCAGAGAGTTTCGCAGTTTGCGTCTGTCAAATTTTGAGTGATTGGTCGACATGGGGTGCGAGGCCAACCGAAACTGTAAAGCGAATAAGCTTGCCTACAGAGCGTTAGATTGTATCTCGGTTCGGGTGCGAAGAAAGCATTCAAATTCACCCTAAGCTGCTTTCAAGCGCCGCAATGGGTCGAAGGAGTTCAGGCCAGGAGCATACAATACGTTTGGATACGATATGAGTCAAAGTCACTCTGCATTTGCCATTGCTTGCGGCGACTTGGAGATGGAATGTGGAAACTGAAAGCTCGTGCGTCTCAGAGGTAGTGGAACGAAAGAGCTGGAGTAGCGCTAGGGGCAGCTTCTAACTTAGGCGGTAACTCTGGTGGTTGAATTCGTTCGCTCAAGTTCAGTGATTCTTTGTTCTTGGTTTCATTTCATTTTTCCTCAACCATTTCCCATCCATTGGTTCCGTTGCTGGAGATTCGCAGTTATCGCACTCGCGGCTGGTGACTGTCTTTCCAACGTCAATATTACTCTGTAAAATGCTTGCGAATCAGAGAAGCGAGTCGCAACTTGCAAAGATTACTGATTTTCAACACTTGCACTGTTGGTACTGCGAACCCTTTGCGCTGAGTGTGTTGACACCGTCACTTCAGTCCGCCTCTTCAGCCTGCTTGCAGTTTCAAGTCAAGCCATAATTTTGGTGGGCCATGAAAACTAGTCACGAAATCATGGGCGAAGTTGAAAGACCACTTCTCAGCTCGTTCAAATGACACGAAAGCGTCCCTGCCAGCGTAAAATAGGAGGCCAGCATGACGAGAACTGGTGGTCAACAATGGGCCACAAAAATGAGAGGCAGGGCAATTCTTCGTAAGAAAACAGAGAAAGCCATGGAAAAGTTGCTACCACGAGCAGCAAGTTTATTTCAAAGGAAGGTGCTGCTCTTGGTGCCTTGCGAGGTTGAGTCTGGATGGGGAAATTGAGGCGTTTTTCCAAGTTTGTGAAAGGCAAGAATTTAGCTATTTGTGCCACTCATCACTACCACCTCATACGTTGCCAGACAGGTGAAAAACTCAACCGACGCCAATCGAGCCGTCATGCCGACAAGAGCATAACTCTGCCAAAAAAAATATGGGCCAGTTATCAACTTTGGACGTTGCAGGGACAATAATTGCTTGCATTTTTCTCTTCAGTTCAGTCTTCTATATCGTCTTCAATTACAACATTTTCATCCAGGATGGCGGCACTGTGAATGCCACCGCTCCCTCGCGTTTCCCCGATTTGTTCATACTCTTCACTAATCTCCACCGCACAGTCATTTTCATCCATTGCGGTAAACTTGCATATCCGAGGTCCAAAATAGGACAAGTTGTTCATGAGGTGCGCATCGGTCGGTGCTATCGGTATGCATCATAAATACAACATTATTTTTTGCAATGTGGATCAGTTGTAAATACCGATTTGCAGTAACGCTCTAGAACTGGACGCACTGATTATCTGAGATGCAAATGGAAGCACTTCCGAAATGAGCACTTGAGAAGAATGATTGTCTGTTCCCAAAGTTTGAAAAAAACAAGAATTTCAGAAAAAGAGCTTGACTCACGCGAAATTCGAAACACGCTGTTCCCGTTCCCTTTTGATGAATCACCATCTAGACCTTCCAAGTACTTTGCGTACGTTTTGTGCCATCGGGTTTTGCTTTCTTGCAGCGTGTCAAGGGTTTCGCGTTTTTCTTTGAGGACGGTGAACAAATGGGGTTTGTTCATACCCCCAAACTTTTGCGATGGTGCTGGGTGTTGCCTTGCGAAAAGGGTGCCTCTGCATGCAATAGATGCTGAATACACGCTCATTGAAGATCGATTCTAATTTTTATGTTTTTGGAAATGGAATTATAAGTGATGTTTGTTCAAAAGATGTGAGAGACGTCTTCACCTTCCACGAGCCTGATAGGGTATCTGCTGTACAATATGCGTCTGCTGCCAGAACGCATTCTTCAATATCTGTGAAGTAGGATGTGTAGTTCTGCGCCAGGTATGCTGTGAACGTGTCTGAATCAACATGGCTGGCTTCAAAAACGTTCTAAAAAACGAAAAGAATCCGATAAGAAGCTATGTGGCGGCATTTTAAAAATCAAAGCATCACTTCGGGGTTCGATTTCAGTGGTTTGCGTTCATGATGGAACAAATGCCTTGGAAGGTGTATGTCATGATTGGTGTCATTGTTCGCTGAGAAGGATTCGCTGCTGCCGGGAAATTGGTCGCATTGCTCACTGGTGGATAAGCCTGCAGTGCTTGAATGAGCCAACGCGAAAGAATTCGGACGAAAGAATTAAGCGCAAGTCCTCACGTTTCCCAATAAGAATCTTGTTCAATGCATGGTAAAAAATAAGATTCACGTTTCGATTTCCAACGTCCGACTTTGAAATCGAATCGATCTTTGCTGCACTTCTTTGGCTCGAACTTTGTTGACTAATTGTTTGACTCCTTTCCTGGCTTGATATGTTTCGAGATGAATCCGAGTGACGATTGAGCGCAAGGAACTGTAGCGTGTTTAATGCGTTTCGAATATCCCCGGCACATGAATGTGCCACCGATTCAATCTCTTGGCGCGTCGGTTTCTTCAAAACAGCATCTTTACGCACGCCAAACTCTTGATCAATGATTCTGTTCAACGATTTGACGAGGATCGAAGGCGCAATTGGGTTGAAGCTTCAGGTGGTTGTCAACAAGCCAGATTTCGAGGGCAGGAACTGGAAATAACTCAACTGAATGCGCGAAAATCCTGACGATGTCCGCACATTCTCTGGAACCAAGTTTTTGAAATTCAATCCTGACTCGAACGAACTTGCGCGCCAATCTGAATGATCCGATGAGGAAGCGACCGTGTCACTCAGAATAAGAACAATCGGATACACAACCGCCGATTGAGATTGCACATGACTTTGAAGAACAGAATGGAACAAAGTTCGAGTCGCCGTGTGAGAAAGGTTTGGCAAATCTTCAATGAGAATCAACTTTTTGCTCGTTTTCGCAAGTGGGTATGTGCTTTCGTCCGATTCGGATTCATTTGTAAATACGAGCGTGTTTGCTTTTCGAGCGGATGAAACAAATTCAGTGAATTTAGACAGAATCGACGGGTTGTACGAGTCGTCAGATGCGTAACCGTGTGTCGGGTTGACCCATTCCACTACATCCACGTCGAGCTCCATTGCGAGCATCAGAATCGTGGCTGTTTTTCCAACCCCAGATTTCCCAGTGAGTGCAAGTAACCTGTGCGACTTTTTTGTTTCGTTCATGTTTGAATAACCAATGCGGTTTGGTGCTGTTCAGGGTATCGAGTTGCTCACTTTGTGCAGGTTCCGCATTGCTGTATCAAGTGGATCCGTCGAAACTGCTGATTGAAGCCACTCCCTTACATCCGATATTTTGCGCGGATGGACAGCAAGTTCCCTCTGGGTATGCAAACAAAAAAAGGCCGATGAACGAAAACCCGATAAGTATTCACGAATATGCTACACGCATATACCTCTATTAGCGGTATATGCTTATCGACCCACAGAAGCGACATTGTCTCTTCTCGCGCATTCGCTTGGCTCTCCTTCGGTGTCGCCCTCTCTCTCTCTTGATCCGAGTCTGAGTCGCAAATTGCATCCATGTCCATCTCCGCCGTCTGCTTGACTTTCTTCTTGCTCTTTGTGGCTCCCGTCTTGACTTTCTTTGGGAGTCGCATGGTTTTTTGGCTAATTTTTTTCGGACACAAAATATGCCAGGACATCTTGGACAGGCAACAGCTCCCAGTTCATGAACAGAGCATTCGTTCCTCATTTAAGCTACAAGGACACTTGAAAACGAAACAGCATCCATAAACATTTGATGAGGACAAGTGTCAATGAAAAAGACCCGCAACGGCGGAGCAATTGACAAGCGGAATAAAAGGAAAAAAACGAGCGTACCAGGGGTCGAACCTGGAATCTCCTGATTCGTAGTCAGACGCGGTAACCATTTTGCCATACGCCCGTGAAAATCTGGAAGTTTTGGGAAATTATTAACGTATCAACATGTCCCACAAGCTTCAAACAAATTATTCTGCCTCGTATTGATTTTCAAAACCACAAGTAGATCAACTGCATAAGAGGCAGAGCAACTCAATCTTTAATTGAAGCATATAATTTCGGATCTAACCCACAAGCAGGGCCAAGGACAAAAAAAGAAAGAAAAAAAAAGGAGCAGAATGAGTTTGAAAAAGAAAAAGATGTCCAGTTTCTTTTGGATTTTACTTGTATGTGGTCCTCCCCCCTTCAAAGGGGATTGCTTCTTTTTTTTTAAAGGTTTCTAATCACTGCATCCGTGAATGCAGAGTTGGTAGCCTTGCCACCGAGATCGCCCGTACGAAACTCTCCCTCCGCAATGGTCTTCAACACAGCTTTTTGAATACGGTCGGCATGGTCCTCGAGTTTCAAATGACGCAGCATCATGACGGAGGAGAGTAGCAGGGCCGTTGGGTTCGCCAAGTCCTTTCCAGCAATATCTGGTGCAGTTCCATGAACAGATTCAAAAATGGAAGCCTTCCTTCCAATGTTTCCTGAAGGTGTGAGTCCCAACCCACCAATCAGACCGGCCCCCAAATCACTGAGAATGTCTCCATACAAGTTTGGCATCACCATGACCGTGTCGCTGAAGTCTGTTGGGTCCTGCACAATCTGCAAACAAACGCGATCCAGAAGAGCGTCTTCGACAGTTATATCAGGGTACGCTTTCGAAACATCCATTGCGGTTGCCAGAAAGAGTCCATCGGCTTGCTTTTGGATGTTGGCCTTGTGGACAATGGTCACCTTCTTGCGCCCAATGCTGCGAGCATATTCAAAGGCATATTCAGAGACACGACGGGAGGCTTCCTCTGTAATGAGCTTGATGGATTGCACAACTCCGTCAACGACAGTGTGTTCGATTCCAGAGTATTCACCCTCCGTGTTTTCACGAATAAGGACCGAGTCGACATTGTCAAAAGGTGTTTTGTAGCCAACGATAGATTTGCAAGGACGGACGTTTGCAAAGAGGTCAAAGGTTCTGAAATCGCTTTCCTTATCAGCTTCGTCCTTCCATTTTTGCGCAGTTCAATGATCACCTACGAAGAGTCAAGTTGAGAGAAACGTGACCCTTTCCAATTGGAGTCTCAAGAGGCCCCTTCAGAGCGACTTTGTTGCGGTTGATGGAGTGCAAGGCCTGTCAGAAAAACGCATAGACCCCATTTAAAACTCCCTTGCACGCATTGATAACATGCGTGTGCTATTGAGAAAATTGCGGGTTTCGAACGCACCTCATCTGGAATGGCGGTTTTGCCGTCCTTCAGGATTGGGGTCACGTTGACATCTTCCCAAACGATGGGCACCTTATCAGCCTCAAAGATCTTCTTGACTGAAATGGAGATTTCGGGTCCGATTCCGTCACCTGGGATCATGGTCACAACCTATTGAGGGACAGTATTTCGAAATGAGTTGGTCCAGTGAGGCAGTTTTGAGAACTGCGTTGACGTTGGTCCAACCTGCTTGCCATCAGCAGTGAAAGTCCCTCTTTCGTTTGAGGAGTTTGATGCAAAGGATCTGCGGATGAAGACGGACGTTGGCTGAGCACGAGCGATGCGAGCGAAGCGTTGCATATTTGACGGCTTTTTTTTTCTTTTTCAAGTGGAGGAAGCTTGACTGTTTCTGCGATCGGAGCGCGCGTTTGGATTGTATATGAAAGAGTGGAATCGCTGGTGTCTGTTCTGGCGGATGTGGTGCTTGCATCATTCTTCGGTCATCACGCACAAAATGTTTCGATTCTGCCGCTCAGCTGCCCTTCCCTCATCTTTTTACACCCCTTTCACTTCTTAAAACGCAGCAGTCGCATCTCCCTGTATCGCGCCTGAAGTAATACTCCGGCTCCGATTCCTGTTATCCTTTTGTCTCTGCTTTCTCAGAGCTGTATTTTATGCATCAGCATTCCTGTGACAGCCAAAGAGAAGAAGAAAGTCACGAGGAAGAGGCAAAGGCATGGAGGATGCCAGATTTGCTGTTTCGGCGATGAGCATTTGGCCCAAATTTCAAAACCGATCAACAGCACTTTCCAAGATAACCCTTCACAAGCATGTAAAACATTCTGCCCTGTCGGTGCGCATGAAATCAACCACGCCCGTTTGCATATATATATTTTTAAGTTTACATATTTGGGACGCACACATCAGCCCCGCTGACGAATCTCCCGCCGCACAATGTTCAAAGCCGGTTTATCCCCACTCGGACCCGCAAACTGTCTCAAGAATTGAAGAAGATCCTTCTGCACATGCGCCATCTGCAATAATCGAAAAGTGTGGCATGGGTCAGCAGGCGTAAAAGTCCTTAAGTATGTCAAACAATCCAAAGAAAGAGTGCAAACACAACCATCAGCGCGGCGCATGCCATAAACAGGATGAGAGCGATAGGCATCACGATACGTCCGATAGAAAACGAGTCGACAAGTTCGTTGCCGTGTTCTTTGATGGGCTGCTGTGTATCGTTGGATGCGGCATGGTTTTGTTTCCGGGGTTCTTCTGCAGCTGTCAGTGGTTGCGTTTGCGGGTTCCTGCGTCGGACGCCAGTGGTATCTGCGTTGCATGTCATTGGCAGATCATGTCTGTTCTCTCTCAAGCGCTTACCCATCCCTCAATTATTTGTCACAGCGATAAATATTATTCCATGAACACAGTGACCAGCTGGACGACAGCAGGAATCGCCGCAAGCTGAAGGATCTTACGATTACCAGCGGCAATCATCTTCACGATAACAATATTTAGATGGTTTATATACTCATTATGAAGCCTCGCTTTCCAGCAGCACTCAGCACACTGGAAGAAGGAACTTCCGTAGAAAACAGACAACATTAAAATCCCAAAAACCAGAGATGAGATGCCCAAAACAAAACAAAACAAAAAAGTCAGCAGAGAGACATTGTTCCCCCACTTCAGAAGTTGCAGAACGCCAACGCAACTTGTGCTTTCGAATTGGACTTTTTCTTGGGAGTCTTATCGTCGCTCTTGATGGATTCCGTCTTGGTGGATGAAATGGATGTGAGAGTTAACCCATCCACTACCGCTTTGGTGGATGGTGCCCCCCATGTAGCCGTCGCTGTTGTTGCTTTGCTATCGCTCCGTTCCAAATCAGCCCCTCCGAAAATACCTCCACCCGGAATTCCTGCATTAATGCTGTCTCCCACTGATGGTTTTCGCACGTGCGTGTTGATGGAGGACCCATTCAGGCCCACTGAACCGTACGGAGATGTAGGGTTGTAAAAGTCCGATTGCGGGGATGATCCTTGAAAGTACCATGAATCGCTGGTGGCTGTGCTGTCCCGATTTGAGCTGTACGATGTGGATATGCTGTTCATTCGAGACACCATGTTGGGCATGACGGGGGACCGGGGGCTGTTTGCGAGCGTGATGGGTTGATATTGGCCTTGCGTGTATTGGCGCTGTTGGTCTTGAAGCAAGGCCATGTTCTTCATGTGAGTTTGATCGTTGAGTTCCTTTTTTTTTTTTTTTTTTTTGGTTTCGTCAGTTCGGGGAATCCATGTCTCAAAAAAAGCCTGAGACTCACCATTTTGGCAAGATCCAGCTGTTCTCGCAGCATGTGAATCCGTTCTTGGGGATCCAGAATGCGGCCACTGGCATCCGTTATGGCCCGTGCGGATACATCATTCACATACCGGTTGTCTGCGTAATCTCCGCCCATATTGTATTTCCTTGCTGCAATGGGATATCCGCGAAGATCCCCAACACTGTCGTTTCTGTGCATTTCGCCGGAGCTTCTTGGAATGCCATCGATGGTGGTTGAGCCTGGAGCACTGCGGATGGAAGCGCTGGACGACAGAGCCGCTGGCTTCGAAACCAAGGCCTGGATCATGTCGATCCACGCGTTTTTGGACGTTTTTGTCGAAGCGCACAAGCTGCATTTTTTTTCAAATCATAAAAAAAAATTGGTCATTTAGTCGTCTGTCGTCGGAGCCTGAGTTAAAGCGGATAGAAACACACTCACATCCATGACCGTTGCTCGTCGCGCAGTTCAAAGGCAAGCGGAGTGGAGGCTGATGCGCTGATGCTGGCTGTGAGGGTGGTGGCCTGCGTCAGAGTAAACTTGTCCTGGTACTGCTCGGCAGCGGATGCGGATGCAAACATGTGCAGGCCCTCGGATGAAAGCATAAAGAATCTTCGGTCCCAGGACTGTTCCGGACTCATCCAATTCAGGTATCCGGAGAGTGCGCTTGTGTCGCCTGTGAGATGGGAGTGATTAGCAATGATGGGTGCGGATAGTCAGGTCAGACAATGAGAGTTACCAAGCAAGTCTGCGACAGTTTTCGAGGCAGGTGAAGCATCTGAGGGATGATGTTCATCAGCATTGACTTGATAGCCCGTTCGTTGATGGAAGGGGTGTATACCTTGCAGGTGCTCGCCGACACTGAGACTGTTGAGGGATGAGTCGAGGTCCCGCAGCAATGCTTCCATTCTGTTGATGCTCATTGGTGTTGCAGTTGCAGTTGGTGAAGTCCAAGAGGGGGGCAATGTGGGTTGACAGGAAAGAATAAAGCAGGTTGGTTTTCTGTTTTCATTTCAGGGTTAGTGTGGGGGGGCTGCTCCTGCTGCTGCTTGTCTCGCCAAAAATTGTGTAAAAATTTGACGTTTTTCAATCGCGCGGAGCGCCACCGTTTTTCGCCACTTCCCACTTGTTTTGAGTCAGTCATGTGCAGTTGTGTGTCGAGTTACGACAATTCTGGAGAAAAGTGCGCATACTCTGTGCAGTGCAGTGCAGTGCAGTGCATTCAAGGCGAGCATCCAGTTGGATGTTCCAGTTGGGTGGGTTGGGTTGGGTTGGATTGGATTGAAGGGAGATTACGAATTACAGAAACAATTGTTTTTAAGGGGACAATTCGATAAGATTTTAACTGAGTTTACTTGCAACCCAACTAACATCCCATGAGCACAGTGAGGTGAGTCATCCGTGCTTCCTTGACTGTACCAGCATCCTCATCCCACAGCTGTATCCACAACTGGTATCCATGTCTTGAATTCCTTCTCATCTGTACAGCTGTGGGGGGAGGGGGCACTCACTACCAAGCTGTGCCACCTGGAATACCTTTCTTTCATTGCAAGGACGCTTGTTTCCGCGAAACAAAAGGAAATGATCGGACAGACCCTGTACATAACCAAAAAGGCAGCACTCCAGCAGCCAACATTCATGCATGTGAATACATTTAAAAAATAACAAGAAATCAATCAATTTTCACAGGTACGACTGCTGACGTCCCCTTTGCCAAGGCATCGGATCGGGTTTTGCTGAGCTGAAATTCATTCAACAAAGGCGCTTGCTTGTTTTCGGACATGCTGGGCAACAGGAGTTTCTATCCACTCTCCCACAAAAAATAATTCTGTCTTCCAATCTGTGGCAAGTTGCATTCACAGACTTTTTTGTGTGGTGATTTCACTCTTTACTGTCTTGACGCTACGAACAAAGAACAAAAACACGAAACCTGAAGTCCTATCATGACTGGTCCAGTTGACAAAAAATCAACGGAACTTCATGGCCTCAGCAGGCTTGTTGCCCAAAACAGCCTCAATCTCGTCCATCACTTCCTTGGTCAGCTTTGGAACAATATCCAATGCCTTCAAGTTCTCAGTGACCTGCGATGCCTTGGATGCACCAGTGATCACAGTCGAAACGTTCGGGTTCTTGACACACCAGGCCAGAGCCAGCTGGGCCAAAGTGCATTCGAGCTTTTCAGCAATTGGCTGCAATACAAAAAAAAATGGGAGTTGGTTGGATATACTTTCTTTGACAGAAATAGCGCGAGTATTTTTTTTCTTTTATGATACCTTCAGCTGGTCGACTTTGGCAAGCTTCTCTTTTCCTTCGGCTGTTTCCAAGCCAGCGGCGATACGCTTCATGACAGCATTGTCCTGCATGGCCAATCGGGAGTCGGCTGGAATTTCAGTGTTGTACTTTCCAGTAAGGACTCCAGAAGCCAATGGGGACCAGATGGTGGTTCCGAGACCATGCTTTGCGTACAATGGAGCGTACTGTGTGTGTGTATGTGAAGAAATTGAATCAAAAAGACGTTAAGTTTGAATAGAGTGAAAGAAGGATCATACCTCAGTCTCAAAGCGCTCACGGTGGAACATGTTGTACTGTGGCTGCTCCATAAGAGGGCCAATGAGTCCAAGCTTGTCGGCAATTCTCCATGCGTCAGTCAATTGCTCAGCAGACCATTCGGAGGTTCTTTTGTGATAAAAAAATATTTGTATCAGCTTTGGCGGGACGAAAAAAGAGGTTCAGTTCTGCAAAAAAACAAACCCCCAGTAAAACGCGAGGCCCTTCTCAATCAAGTAGTTGAAAGCACGAACAGTTTCTTCCATTGGGGTGTCGACATCTGGACGATGTGCGAAGATTCTAATTTTTTTTTTGGTTTGGTGGAGTTCGCGCTTTCTTTTTCGAAAAAAAAATCATATATACTCACAAGTCGACATAGTCCAGCTGAAGTCTCTCGAGCGCATCCTTGGTTCCTTCGATAATGTGCTTGCGAGAGAGACCCTTCTCGTTGACACCGTCGCCACCCCTACAAATTTTTTTTTTTTACATGTAAAGGTCTGTCCCAAACAGGTCCCCCCCCCTCAAAACAAAAATAATAAAGACGCCCCGGAACGCACCAGTAGATCTTGGTGCTAATCACGTATGAAGAACGCTTCCATCCAAACTTCTTGATGGCGTTTCCCATGGCGATTTCACTCTTTCCGGATGCGTAAACTAAAAAAAATTCAAACCGAATCGTTGATCAGCTGCTTTGAGCAAATCTCTGGTCGCCAGAAAATCTGTTGTTACCTTCAGCATTGTCAAAGAAGTTGATTCCGTTCTAATGAATTGGCCGGAGAGAGGGGGGAGTGGATGATCAGCTGTTTCGACCCGGACTTGAAAGGAGAACAACAACGCCGAACTCACGTTGTAAGCTTCAAGCATGCACTGCTCAGCAACATCCTCGCCTTTGATACAATTGTGTTAGTTTAAATATCCAGCAACAGTGGATACTTAAAATTCAAATCTCACCGACTTGTCCGCCGTAAGTGACCCATCCTCCGAGAGAGACTGTGATCGAGAGGGGAAAGAAAAGAATAAGAACGCAATCAGAGCAAAAAAAAGGTTGTGTATACTCACGGACGGACACCTTGAGTCCAGAGTTTCCGAGGAAGCGATATTCCATTGGTGCCATCTTTTTTTTGCGAAGTTTTTTAATTTGTCACCCGGGATGCGAAATCAACAAAACACCTGGATTTACAAGCGCCTGATTCACAAGCGGCATGTTACTTTTAAATTTTCCCGCGCGCGGCAAAACATACACACTGCATATCTGACTGTATTTGATAAAAAGGAAAAAGACCCAATGCCCAACTATGATGAGAAAAACGGAAAGCGAAAAAAAAAGGAACCGTTCGGAATATCAAAGGAAAACGGAAAAATAGCCCCCCATTTGTTGCAAATGAAAAAAAAGACAAAAGTCAATTTTGGAGGTACCCAGTGGGGCGAACCTCTTGACGACTTAGGATCTGGAAGAACCCACTGCTGTCTTGTATTGGTCGCTATAGTCCCCTGTTCCTTGCCCCGGATATCCGTTGCTTCCGTACCCGTTATTCCTTGAGCCGCTGTTTGCAATCGAGTTTAGCTCCAGCGAGCGGTCAATTGTCGATCCTCCCTTCTTGTTGTTCACTAGCCAACGAATTCATTAGAACATGAGATAACAAACCTACATGTACAAAATCAAAAGATCAAATAAAATGGGATGATAAATACTCACATGCAGACATCAAGCCCTTCCCAAAGTTCAAAAAGTTGAGCACAGCCACCCCAAACGTTGCCAACGACACCAAAATCGTGACGGTCGTAAACATGGTCAAACTGATTTTACAGCTCTTGTACCGCGTGATATCCGAAACGGTCCAAATGTCAATTACTCGGTCAACGAGGTATCCAATTCCACCCGACAGTCCAATCAACAGAAATGTCATGAGAACATTGGATTCACGCGTGACGGCATAGTATGCAATGAAAAGTAACGCCACAACTCCGATGGGGGAGAAAATTGCAGTGACGGTTTTCGGGATGCCATCTTCGGGAAATGCGAGGAGCACATATTGAACCACAAACGAGACAAAGAAGAAGACGTCAATCTTGAGAAGCATCATGTAAATGTGGTAGATGGTCAGTCGCTCTGGGTAATTCAGACAACCGCAGTTAGTGATTTACCTTCCAAAATGGACAAAAAAAAAAAAAAAAAAAAAAAACAATGTTCAATTCCTCAGCAGGAACAAAAATTTGATTCCATCTTTCATCTTTGACCAAATCGCCTCGCCCAGCATTTTCAGGCATGAATTCGTTCCTCAAGCGTCAATCCAGGTCCCACGTTCTGATCTGCCCTCGCCCGCCTCAGCGCACCGCCAGACACATCGCATCCATGATCCAAAAAAAAAAAAAAAAAAAAAAAGGAATGAAAAAAAAAAGTCACTCACTCCGCACTTCGACATCCGCTCCAAGCTCCTTAAACACGCTCCATCCAAAGATGTTGTACAATTTAAACACAAAAAAAGTCCACCCAATCAAAAAGACGGCCGAAAGCACAATCACGGCAATTTCGAAAGGCGACGTGCGATGAATGGCGAAACCAAACAGTTGTAGATTTTGAAAATGAAACATTCCAACAGAAGTTACAGAGATGAGGTTGTCTGCTTGAATATACTGAGCGACAGAGTCGCCAAAGAGTCCTACATTGAATGCAGCTGAAGCCACCAATTGAATCTTTGAAGACGTAATGATCTGCTCGGTGTGTACAGGTCGCTTTAGAATTAAGGGGCAACGGTGCAAGACAACGGGGGCGGGCGAAGGCTTTTTTGTTACCGCATCAAAGGCCAGATACGTCTGGAAGAACTGTCCAAACAGGAAAATGATTTCATAGATGGACAAGGCTTGCGCATTTGGCAAGACTGAATTCGCTGATTGGTCTAGATAGAGATAGTCTGGATGCGAAGCGTTGATGGCCGTGAGAGCAGTGAGTTCCTCATAGTGGGTCTTGAGCACGAGTCCTTGAGCCACCAACAGCACAAGAAGTTGGAGCAATGACCACAAGAGTGCCGCTTTTGCCCACCAGTCCTGCAAGATGCCCAATAGGGGGAGGGGGGCGGTTGTCAACCCACCGCAAGGCAGAGCATGCGTCACAATGACTCACCAGTCCCATCACGGTTGCGGCTAGGCCCGACTGCTGCTCCACCCGTTCTGATGGAGCAGGCTGCTCAAGGGTGGTTGGGTTCGTGTCCCGCCTGAATGTGGCATTGTCGTCGATCCGCCGCAGTGTTGCTCCTGAGTCCAAATCCATTTTGGTTTTTGAGGTGGTCTTCTGAAACTCAATTTACAGCGACCTTGATAAACAAACTGGGCATCCGTGTCGGGCCCCAGTCGAGTCTCTCATATCTTGTGTAGTGTTGAGTTAGAGAAGTAGATATGCGCTTTATAGTGTCCGTTACTTGAAAAGAAAAAAAACTGGGAAAAACGAGAAGAAGAATGTCCAAGAAGCAGTGAAAGAAATGAAATGCCTTTGCAAAAAAGGCGGGAATCACCCAACAAAAACAAAGAGAACAAATATAGAGAAAAAAGACAGAAGAAGTGTTCGTTATATGTCAGAAAAAGAGTTTGGGTACATAAAGACGATTGAAAAAAAAGGTGTCGCAACAGAGCGTCTTTGGGGGGTATTCGCAGACATCACATCACAGACTCAAAAAATCAGCATCCTGTGCGCTAGTTAGTGGGATGACGGAATTCCCAGAACCAAGAAATGCGTTCGGTTGAGGTTGGCCATGCATCCACAATGAACTTTGACTCAATCCGTGCGAGCCAATGAGACATGCTTGTGCGTATTCATATCCTTTGTTGTAGAAATAAAGAGAACATTCATTGGCAAAGCTAGCGTCCACGGCGTTCCCGGCAGTGAATGAATCCATATGAAGGTTATTCAGAAGGTCAGTTGCAGGCACTTGAAGAGGTGCGGGCAGTAAGGCGCAGTTGAAGTCAGAATATGGGCCAAAGGAATGACCATGCATCATTGCATTTTGAGGCATAAACGGCACGAGAGGAGTTGCCATAGTTGAAAGAAGTGCATCGGGTGCCATAGACACGGGACTCTGCAGCAAGCTATTTGGCCACCTGCAAGTCAGGGGAGGAAGTGTTGGGCTCGGCAAAGGACTTTGAAGCAAAGTGCTGCAAGGTTGGCGAAGTGCCAGCGAGGAAACAGCTGGACTCAGCAGTGGACTTTGAAGAAACTGGTGCGAAAATTGGCGACTTGCAGGAAGTGTTTGTGAGTAAGAGGCTGGATATGCCAGTCTGGTTGCGCGCGGCTTTCTTGGTGTCTTTGGGAGAGGGGTAGATCTTTTGGGAAGCTGGCTAATGTGCAACGAGCGTGGGGAAGATGCCACATATGCCTTGTCGGATGATGTTACTGGATCCAGTAGGCTACTCGCTTGAAATTGATCCGTGAGATATTCCTTGATTTTCTTGTTTGCACGATCTGCCACAATCCTGTCCTTTTGGTCGCGAGCCTTGCGCTTGCTAGGGGTTTGAGGCGGCGTGAGGACTGGCCGGCGTGCTCCCCTTTGGTCTTGTACTTTAAAGTATACTTCCTTCACAATTTGGGCTGTCAAACTCGGCAGAGACGGCGCCGCAAGTTCGTTATCCGTGGAGTGTGAAGACGCAGAGCGTACGTAAGGAAGCTTGGATAATCCAGATCGTGCTGGGGTCGGTGTTGATGGAGTCGATGCGCCCCTCCTTGACGGATTTAAACTGGAAAACGTTATCGGAAGTTAGAAAAAAAAAAAGGAGCCTTGTGTCACATGGCCCACTCAAACAAACAATAGAGATTGGATACCTTTGAGTTGAGACCGGCTGCTGTGCGCTCTTGCGACCAAACACAGTGTCACTGTCCTGATAGACAGCGCGGCTGAGCTGCCGTGTTTTGAATTCGTAGTACGTGCGAACAGTCTGCGTTTCAAGGGCCTCGAACAAGTGTTTGTACATTTGCGTCTCCTCCGACTCAGTGGGTCGGATGTCGTGAGCTAGCTCGGTGAGAATGGCCTTCAGTTCTCGGGTGCGGTCAAATCTGTACCTGTTGGTGGCGGAGAAAACTTTTTTAACAACGGAGGGGGCATGCACCCAAACGGATCAGGGGAGCCACTTACAAGAGAATGCATGGCGGCAGTTGCATCATGGATTCTGCGGGAGTATACGAGGGATATGTGGCGGTGGGTGGCGGAGTCTGTGGTGCCGGAAGGATAGCCCTGAAAACTCTCTCAAAGACTTGATCAGAGCAACGCGGCGGAGTGCCAGCAGCGGATCTGCTCTTGCCTCCGATCTCGTTCAGCGGCCTGAAGACGGGCGTGGAAGAGAGGCCAAAGTGCGTGACGTTGTTGAGATCGGAAGCTGCCATTTATGACTCAAAAATGAAGAGGTAAAATTCTCACCAACATTTATCGTGCAAGGGGCAGCCTATGTGCGGGGGGGTTTGGATGGGGGGGAACGGAGCGGCGGAAGTGCGGCGGAACTAGACCGTACGCTCAGCACACGCAGCGTGACAGTACATGTCGAACAGGGAGAGACAGCGTCGCAGCAGTGTCTTGGTTTGCCTTGTTTTTTGCCCGTGCTCCTCACACCACATTGAAAAATTTTCTATGAAAGCAAAGCACAAAAGCTGTGACGACAAAGTATGATAAAGCTGACATTTGAGACTCGGTTTAAAGCGCGGGCGTTGGATTTGTGAGTGCGTCCAATGTCTCGAGTGTTCTTTTTAACAAGCGCATGTGCTCGGTGTGGTCGCTTTGATGACCGGTACTTTGTTTGCTGACTTCATTCCATCAAATTTTACGGTTTTGATTGATTTTTCCCGACAAATTCCGATCGGTGCCAACAAGCCTCAAAGACACCAGACTTACTGGATGTGACAGCATGTACGCCAAAGGACATACATGGCGAATAGTCTGGTCACACCTGCCATCGATGGAGTGTTGCATGCGGTGAAAACAAACTGCATGCGATGGGAAACCCAAGACAGGAGATGAAGAGGGAGTGCGAGTCGCGCGTGCAGGATCAGTGGGTAAGTTCATCCAGATAATCACGGCTCTGAGATGCTGTTTGTGGATCTGGGTTGGTTGGATGCTCAAGGTGTCGGTCGGTCTGTGTGAGTGGGTTGGCAGTCAAATTTTATTCTTTCAAGGTGGTGCTTCTCCTTTTTTTTTTTTTTTTTTTTTCTTCACTTTTGGCAATTGACGACTCTTTTGCCCAATCAACAGGGTGAACTCATGGGGGTCGTGGCCTGGACTCAATTATTACTGTATACGCTGGGTTTCATAGCATCGGATCTTCCAAAGCAGAGACGCACATCACAGGTGGATCACGATTCTGCGGTCAGAACTTATATTCTCATTTTAGTCTCTTATTTTATTCTATGTTTTTTATAAACTGGGTCGAGTTGACAAGAAGAAGAAGAAATGCACTGAAATTACAAAAAAAGAAAAAAAAGGAGATACGTTGAAAAGTGTCCATTTAAAACATGAAAAAAAGCTGAAAGGGAGAAAAGTGTCCATCCATCCATCCATCCATTCATCCATCTGAGTGACAAGGAAAAAAAAAAAAAAAAAAAAAAAAAAAAGAACAAAAAAAAAAAAGACAAAATCAAGAATCAAACGAAATAATGTCCATAATCTGTGAAAGATTTTCTTCCGTCATTGAACTGGACGAGCCGTCAGCCTTCGAAGCAACACCAGCAGCAACGCCATTCAATCCCGACGTGTCCATCTGCAAAGCGTTGTAAAGACTGGCATCAAGCGCGTTGGCTGGCGGTAACCGCCGTGTGGGACTTGAAAGCGGGTTGCTTTGAGATTCACTGCACAACCAAAATGCATCTTGACTCGGTGGTCCAATTGACTCGTTGTGACGGGCTTGAGCGTATTCAAATCCCTTATTGTAGAAATACATTGCCATGTCATTGTTGCGTATGGCTTGGAAATCGCCAACACTCTGTTGATTCACAGGCATGCTGTTGAATAGATCGACTTGTGGTCCCTGGATGGACAGCGGTAACGAGGCGCTGTCAAAGTCATACTGCAATCCAAATGAAGGATCCAGCATTATTGTATTCTGCACATCCAGCTTATACGCAACCATCGGCGGTTGAAGCAAATGATTTGAAAATTGGTATGCCACTGGAAACGACTGCGAAGAAAGAGCTGGACTTGACAAGGGACTTTGAAGCAACATGTTTGAACATTGGCGACTTGTTTGCGGGGCCAAAAGAGGACTCGATGAAGGACTTTGAAGTAGAGCACTGGAAAACTGGCGAGTTGACGACGGAAGTAGTTGCGAGGAAAGAGCTGGACTCGATAACGGACTTTGAAGAAAAGGGTTTGAAAATTGACGAGTTACGGGAAGCGCTTGTGAGTACGAAGCTGGATATGCCAGCCTACTTGCGCGCGGCTTTCTTGGCGTCTTGGGAAGAGAGTTGGACCGTTTGGGGAGCTGGCTAATGTGCAAGGAGCGTGGGGAAGACGCGACATGCGCCGTATCGGATGATGATGATGGAACTGGATCCGGCTGGCTGCTAGCTTGAAATTGATCCGTGAGATACTGCTTGATTTTCTTGTTTGCACGATCCGCCACAATCTTGTCCTTCTGATCGCGCATCATGCGCTTAGAAGGGGTCTGGGGCGGAGTGTGTCCCTGTTGGTATGTGACGCTTTTTTGGTCTTGAATTTTAAAGTAGAGTTCTTGAACAACGACTGCGGTCAATGTTTGTAACGATGGTCGCTCAAGTTCATCATCTGTGGAGTTGGCAGATGCATCACTGAAGAAAGTAAGCTGTGACGATCCAGATCGAACAACGACTGCGGTCAATGTTTGTAACGATGGTCGCTCAAGTTCATCATCTGTGGAGTTGGCAGATGCATCACTGAAGAAAGTAAGCTGTGACGATCCAGATCGAATTGGTGTTGGGGTCGATGGCGCAGATGCGCCTCGCTTGGACGCGGGACTTGGAAACTGGGATGGATATAATCTGCTAAAGAATGTCAAGTAATAAAGTGAGTCTTGAAGGCATCGTGGGACCGAAGCAACTCGAAACAATGGGGCATACTTTTGATTCGCAGCTTGTGGTACCCCCTTGCGACCAAACACCGTCAGACTCTCTGGGTATGCTTTCCGGTGGAGTTGCTGGGCTTTTAATTCATAATACCGGCGCACGTTTTGGTCTTCAAGGGCCTCAAACAAGTGTTTGTACATTTTGGTCTCTTCCATCTCAGTTGGCCGGAAAAGGTGGGCAAGGACTCTAAGGATTGCCTGTAACTCCTGACTACGATCAAATCTGTATCTAATGGTGGCGGGAGAAAAGTTTTAACCAAAAAAAAAGGCGAACGCGCAATTTCAAATTGACGACACCCAAGAAAGGATTGTCATACTTACAATTGAATGGCTGGTGGCAGTTGCAGGGTAGATTCTGCTGGAGTATAAGTGGCGTGCAATGGATCATACGCCATTGAAGGGGTCTTTGGCGCTGGCAGGATGGGACATAGTTTGGCAAGGACTTGATCGGCGCAGCTTGGTGGAGAGCCACTGGGTCCAGCCTTGTTCATGATCCCATTGACGGGCCGGAAGATGGGCGTGGCAGAAAGGCCCAAGCTGGTCACGGTGGGCTTGGATACTTTTCATTCCACATTGATTAGTTGGCAAGTATTGATTGGCGCTAAATACTACTGCACCTGAAATTGACGGCGCCTGGGAGCACAAGCGTGATGAACCATCTGGCACAGAGTTGTTTGAAGGATCCATTCGAGGCTCAGCGGGAGTGACTGTTGATGGACGTGACGGTAGTGAGCAATGGAGGGAGTGGTTGAGTGTGCATCTGCAAGTAGGACTCACGTGTAATGCTGATGCCATAAGCCAGTAGTGGTGCTTCACTTGGTCGGAGCAAAGTTTCAACCAGTTCTGAAAAATTCAAGTGATTTTTAATGAGTGACGTTCGTCGCCAAACTGCGGTGAAAATAAAGGCAAACCTTTGAATTGGCCCTGTTCGTGATCCCATCGACTTACGTCCGCATTCCCAGTGTAGCTGTGCTCTGTGCGAGTGGATGCGTGGGACGCAGACGTGCTTTGTTGGTGCCCTGCTTTTAAAAAACATTGAACACGATTTCAGAAAATTTTGCCCCTTGGCACATTGACCGCTCAGAAACGGAAGACGAGTTCGGGTCGAGATGGAGACAATGCGGATAAAAAAGAAGAAGGGAATGCGAAAGGGGAGGAGAAAACCCCGAACTCACCGCATGGATTCCAATCGTTTGCGCTGTTTGAAAGAGTTTGAAAATTGGCTTCACCCACCGAAGCCACTCCTTCGATAATAAGGTTTTTTTTTGTAAATTCAACCCAAACTGAGTCCATTCTTGCAGAGTACGAACCTGGGATGCACTGCGCGGAGTCGCCTTCTGCCTCTGATCGTGCGCGGGGGAATGTATGAACTGGAGAAGTGTCATGGAGATATGATGCGGGTGTGCTGGGACTTGATGAGATGGGGGATGTGGAGGGTGTGTGAAGAGGCGGTTGAGGGATCGTTCGAGTGATCGTTCGAGGGTTCGTCCGGGGGTTAGACGGCGAGAGTCGGCTCTTTGGTTGCATTGGCTGGTTGGGGTTGGTGAGACAAGATTGGTTTAGGCAAAATTGATGTCAAATTTTCTGTGAGTGAAAATATTCATTTTGCGAACAAGGAGACAACGAGTGGTGCGCGATTTTTCCTTTTTCTTTTTTTTTAATTTTTTTTATTTTATTTGTTTGGCTTGCCTTCTTTTTTTTTTTGTTTTAATGACACAAGTCCACCAATCAGAATGCGCCAAAAAAACGTTGTTGACACCAATTTGTGAGTAATCACAAATTGGTTTTGCTCATTTCAAAGCAAGCCAATTCACTTGCGGCGCCCTTTGTTGTTGTTTGTTGGTGCTGTTGTTTGGTGTGAGCAATTTTGCTTCACTGGATGGGCAACCAGTTTATGTATACTCTGGTACGGATGCCCACTGGTCATGAATCACGGCGAACACCTTGAACCGTTCCTCAGTCGCCTCACTCTGCTTCCAACCAGCCCCGGTCACGTGCGGAACCGTTGTTTGTTGACCCAACTTGCCGCAACAAACAAAAAGAAAAAGATGGAAAATATATAAAATATAACGATTGAAAACACAAAAACGATCACGTCAACACACGTAAACAAGCGTCGATTACTCCTCCTCAGATTTTGTTTCATACAAACAAGAACGCTTGACCCGATTTTGCCAGTCTTGCGACAACAACCGCGTAGAAATCAGTGAAGTGTGCGCAGAGGACATCGTGTGAACTGCATTTGATTTGTGCTCATTGGCCATGTTCGCCTGTTGGAAATTTGGACTGGTTGGGTTTTGTTGTCATTTCTTGAAGTAAGTTCCAAA
Organism: Chytriomyces cf. hyalinus JEL632; assembly: GCA_025435555.1. NCBI lineage: Eukaryota > Fungi > Chytridiomycota > Chytridiomycetes > Chytridiales > Chytriomycetaceae > Chytriomyces > Chytriomyces cf. hyalinus JEL632. The sequence continues at coordinate 50,532 of JAIWWG010000047.1, read as the reverse complement.
TTGGGAACTTGAAACAATGGAGGTCGAAATCAACAACTCCCCTCATGTTCCAACTACCTCGTCAGAAGTCACGATGCTCAACAACAATACTGCAAAGCCAGCTCCAGATACAAGTTGCATCCAGAGCAATTGGACACGACTTGCGACACTGATTGCAACTGAGACACGCTCCCTCGCGAAAGAAGTGGACGAAATACTTCTGCAGAGTCCAGCAAGCTTAGCACTACCTCAGCAGAAACTTGAAGTGGCGGTAAAAGCATTTGAACAGCTGCAAGATCTCTTCCCCGACTATGCCATCAGTATGGCTCCATTGCTTTCGGAACTTTCGCAGTCAAACATACACGGCGCCAAAGATGTCCTCAAACGGTTAGCCGCGGCAGCCTTAAAATGCCTCGATAACCTCGCCAAAAATGAAGTCTCGGATCCTTCGAAACTTGCAGTTATCAAAATAATGGACCAGCTGTTGAACGAGTTCCATAATGACGCGTCCCAAACTGTCAGCAATTCGAATTTACCCGAACTCCCCAACTCTCAACGGCCATCTGTTTTCGTAAACAATTCGCCGAACCCTGGGGGCCGAAAGTCTTCCACCGTTGGCGATGGGCTTGGAACCCTGATTGAACGTGTATCCTCTATGCGTGGGCTTCCTGCCAAATCCCTGAAACCCGCGAGAATATCGTCAACGAGCAGAGGAGGAGGCGGGGGGAGGCAATCAATATCAATGGGGCCCAATCAAGAAATGAGCGCGTTCGTGACGAACGAACTGAATCAGTCACAACTCATCTCGTCTTGCTTGTTTGGAGACCCGCACATGCCCGTGGCAACTGTCGCGAATCTCACCACAAAAGAGCACACAAGGACGTTCAACAGTCGAAACAGCACCGCGGAAAAGTCGGTTGCGTTATATGCAAGTATTGTTGGCGGGAAAATGAAGATGTTTTCACAGCAAACGCGAAAGAAGCTGTTTGATTTGGACCTGACGAAATGGGAGTCTGATCGGTGAGAGCTTCCCGATGTGTCAGTGTCAGTATCGGTTTAATCTGAGCATAACAACAGAGAAATCCACATTATCGATTCGCGCGAGGAGTTTAAACGAACTGGGTTTATCCACGTCAAGAAGATCCCTCTGTCTGATAACATGTACTCGGTCACTGCCGACACCGACATGAAATCAAACAAGCTAATTCTGGGTACGGCAACAATCGAATCCAATGTCAAAATCACGATTCATTCGGAAGATGCCGGAATCAAGAGCGAGAAGCCAACATTTTCCATCACGGGAGAATTCACACTCGGCCGGTTCATGATCATTGCGCGAGACAAGACAGGCCGGCAGCAGAGAAATGTCGGCAACAGCTCAGGATGGGCTGCCAAAAAGAAGCTTCTTGGTTTCTCCAGAGATGTGACCAGAGAATGCAATTTTCTGATCGACGAGATTCTTTTTAACGAGGTGGAGCCGACCAAGAGCCCGCTTTGCATGGGAGCCATTGCGCTGGCACTGGCACCACACTAAATACACGTACTATACTCTTTTCTGCAGAATCCCGTGGGCACCATGGCCAAATAAATATATTCAGTTTCATGTTTTCCTGCCTCATGCACAATAAGCATCCATCCGAAGGCGTGACTGGTGGCAAATACTTTCCAGATCCTGTTGTCGAGAAATAGCTGAGTGGCACTTGCTTCCAGCGAGTTGTCGAGTGACCGTGGTGTGACTGACACTGAGTCATCCATCTCGCAGTTTATTGACGCCTGTTCCCGCGTGATGGGATCGAATGCAGCTAGCTCATCGCGTCGTGCGGGGCAGCAAGTCCCAGCGGCAGAAACAAAGCGGTGATAAAAAATTGGATCGCGATACAAGAAATAAAGGCCGTAAATCTCGTAAAAACAAAAAAAACACCCACAGATTTGCAAACAACATCCACACAAAAACGCGTTTTTGCCCCCACTCCCGTTTGCTCACCCTTCCACCCTTCCACCCAACACCCGCCACTGAACCCTGTCCTTTGTTCAAGAGCGCCGCTTCTAAAGTCAGCATGATCTCACGCGGCCTCCGGATTTCCAAGTCGGCCATATTCTTGACCCTTCTTCTACAGCTGTTTATTGCTCCAATTTCAGCTTCCGCAGCAGTGGACTCTACACATGATCCGGACCAAAACTCTAAATTCAGAAAGGAAAATCCCAAAGTGGACTGGGAACAGTATGGATATCGCGCAGAATTTGTGACGGCTCCATCCTGCCCACTGCTCAACAACACCTACGGGTGGAAGGATTTAACGAACCCCGACGGCTCTCGGTACACTTACAACAAAAGGCCTGTAGTTGTGCAAACACAAGCATGGGATTCGTTCTATCTCAACTCGTTCCTATTTCAATATTTGCTTGAAGTGATGGGCTACCGGTAAGGCTGTTGGAAGTTGATACTTGTGGCTGACTAAATTTTACAACGTCTGTAGTGTGCAAATACCCGTGATGGTCAGTGGTCTGTGATGACTAAGTATATAAAAGCACTAACCCAGGGTACATCAGACTGCTGGAAAATACGGACCAAACTTTGCTGACAATGTCGTGGATTTATCCCTTGAGATGTGTACGTCCGATTTTAACTCTTGAATACCGCGAAATAACACCAGTCATTTCAGGGCCCGAGGACACCGCAAACTACGCCCAGATGACTCAAATCGATCGCGTTGCCGTCGATTTGGGAGCCACAGGGTCTGCATCCTCTCCCACATTTTTTTCAATGTGCGAGTGAAGTAACACACACCACTTTCAAAATAGATATGCTGGAATTATCGGTCTGTATGTTCCCACACCGTTGGTTGAACAGTATCCCAAATACGGCCTTGATTTTTGGCGGTTTCTGCTCAACTCGGATGCGACCAAGTTGTTTCCTCCCGCTGGCACAGGGCCAAGAGTACTGGGCGCCGATGGTGGTCCACTATGCGACGGAGCACCGACGTCCTGTGTGAATGGGGTGAGTGTTCCAGTTTATTCGCTTCCCCAAACTTTACCATTAACTTGAAAGGGCAGACGTACACCCCCGAAAGATGCAAGCTTCCAGAATCAAATTGCATTGAGCTTTGGATGCACGATCCCGCTTACAGCCCCCAAAATTTTCAGCGAATCATCGACAGTTTAAATCTGAACGTGAGCATCAACTTCCTGGGATTCGGGGGGGAGGCCACTATGCAAAAGGCGCTGGATGAGGGCAAAAACGTGTTTTTGTACAACTGGCAGCCAAACACGTTCACTGCTGTCAATAATCTGACGCGGGTTTTGTTGCCGGCCACGGATCATGAACAGTATCACGCGTTTACGAAAGGTGACCTATTTTTCTTTTCTTTAAATTTGCTTAACTACCGTGAAAAGTAATGCGTACTATTTTGTAATCCAGATCGTATGCATGCTCGAGTCACCACTGATGTACCCACAATTATCATTCACAAGGTATACATTGGAAATTTTTTTGCTGCTCCTCCTTTTTTTGGAACGCATTTTTAAAAACAACTGCAGCTGGCGTCGCAAGGATTTCTCGCCGATTTCCCCGAGTTGGTGCTTCTTGCAAATTCCTACCAAGTTCTGGATGCTTCGATGAATGCCATGCTTCGAAGCACAGTGGAACAGGGTTACAATCATTCCACAGCAGCGTGTGAATGGATGAGAGCCAATGAGCACATTTGGGGCGCTTGGATCCCAACTCCTCCAAAGTCTGCCGGTGAGAACAGCTTTCTTCCGTTTCGTCTCCAAAACAAAACATAACAAAACAGAAACTACTCCAGTTGATTGCTCGGTCGGATTTGGAAGGTACCTTACAGGAAGCGTGTTTGCTTGTATTCCGTGCCCATCGGGAACATACAACTGGAATAACCATAATGAAGGAGCTTGCACGGTACTGTTTCTGCTTTCTTCGTCGGACATGACAATTAAAAGTAAACTCCTGTAAAATGTTAAAGGAATGCCCGGCACACTTGCATTGCCCTGGCGGTCCCGTTGTTCAAGTGAGCAGCGGTTACTGGATGGCGAACATCACAAATACGACATTGGAACGCGACCCCGAATTTTACAAATGCCCCATCTTGGGGACATGCTGTTCATCTGGTTACTGCGAACCTGGAGAATGTAGTCCTTCATTCGCCGGGCTCCTTTGCACGGAATGCGCGGAGCCGGATGAACACATGTGGAATCACAAGTGCCATAAATGTGGACCGGCAGGAGGCGCTAGCTTCTGGCTGATCCTGTTTGGCGCGTTCGTAGGTGCCGCGGTGTTGCTATATCTTCCATACGAGGAAGCGCCGACGGTCGAGATTCTCTTTTTCTACTTCCAAGTGACGTACTATATCTTTGAGCATCAAGCGAACGGAATATTCACGCTGCCTGGGTTGAGCACATTCTTGGCAATTGCCAGTTTGAACGTGGACGGAATGGTCGCTGATTGCACGTTGCCAATTACTGGAGTACCCAAGCTCGTGTTTCGATACTTTTTGCCTCTGCTTCTCATGTTTTACATCGTGTTGATTTACCTTATTTTGCGGGCCATGCAATCGAGCGGGATGATCACCGCGAGCTCGGCGGGTAGACTGACGCCGTATTACATGCAAGGACAGCCGCTCAGCTTGATTTGCTTTCGCGCAATGATTGTTGTTTTGACATTTGTTGTGATGCCACTTGTGGATTCTAGTTTGCTCTTGTTGAGTAGTCTCTTTCTACTGCCTTGGAGATTCATTCCCACTGATTGCGGCGAACAGGCTCCAATGCAACACGGTTCAGGAGAAGAACGTATTGTACCGGTCTCCATCCGTCGAATGTTTTGGTTCTGAGCACGGTGGAGGAGCGGCCTTGGCGGTGATCTTCCTGATCCTCCTTCTGATTGCGCTGCCAGCAATGCTCTGGCTTGTCCTCAACAGACTCCACAAAAGCGGCAACATTACCTACGAGGATGAGGAAATCTCAAACATTCAGCGGCTGTTCCAGTGCCTGTACATTGTGTTCAAGCCGGACATGTATTACATGCTTCCCGTTACGATCATTGAAAAGGGGATCACGTCGATTCTGTTCACACTGCTGATCAAATATGAAGGTTCGGAGTTTATTCTTGCATCGTTGAGTCGGTAGCGCGGGACTAACAAAACGGCGAAATTAGAAAACATACAAATCAATGTGTTTATCCTCTTCCTCGCGTTTCTCTGTGCCACAAGAATCTACTTCCAGCCATACCACAACCATCTGGAGGCGTACTTGAACCGCGAAATCAGTCTCGGAATCCTTGTCATGATTGCGTATCGGCAATACACGGAGCACTACGGAATCACGGACGGAATCATTGCCCAGATTGGTGTGATTGTCTTCTTGCCAGTGATTATGCACGTCATCAGATGGGTCATTGCAAACTACCAAAAGCACGAAGAAAAAATCATGTCGCAAGCTTCTAAAATGTCCTCCAAAATGGGTTCTCAGAGTAAACAAAGCGCAAGTGGCAGTGCCAATGACATTAGCGTCGGTCGCGCCAAATCCACCGCCAGGAAGATGCGTGGTTCGATTGAAAAGATTGAAAAGGTTCCAGGCGGCGGGAACACGGGCTCTATGCTTCGCAGCAAACAGACCGGGTCCAAGTTGGGTGGAACAGTTAATGTGTCAACGGTTCATCGACCGTCAGGGTCGGGCCACGGAATTGGTGAGGAGGGTGCTCATGAAGGCTCTCCCTTGAATCCAAACGGCGGTCCCTAGCTTTCATATGTTTTGATATACTTTTCCCGTCTGCATCACCCAATATTTCCTTCACGTAAAAAAAATAAAGACACAGTTAGAATCAAACTTGGCCTTCATATTTTGAGCACCCGCTGTTTAAGTAGGCTTCCCAATCCTCGAAGGAAACGCAGGATTGGGAACAGTCGCTCCCATTCGGAATTCCACGTGCTTTCTTTTTCGGGAGAGGCGAAACTTGGGACTGGCAAATCAAAATAATGTACTTTCTAGTCATCACATAACACTACATTTATCATCCCCCTGTCCGCCAGAGAATCCGCGGCGCTCCTTAAACTCCCCACCCATTGCCCGAAGGTCCAACACAGGCGCGTTCAACATGCCTGCTACCTCCAGCTTCCTTTCAAAGTCTTCATGCTCCTTCTTTTTCACTCGGCGTGACTTTACAATCCCAAACCGTCGCCCTTCTCCTCCCAAATCAGGAGCACCAACTGCACCTGTACTGAAAGAACCCGGGCCACTTGCATCTGCCAAACCTCCTTCACTTGCCCATTTTCGGAACGCGGCTCGTGCTGCATTATCATCCTCGGAAATTCTAAATATACTGTTACCGCCCAACTGCTGCTGTAGCGGTTGCTCTCCGCTCCCTCCTATTACACCTCTGCCGCTGCTGCCATGAACACCTCCTCCAAACAGAAGTTTCTCATTTTCAGCGCTGGCGGCCCGCATCTGTGCCACCCTATGCCTGGCCAGCAAGCTCCCACCCATAGCAGCAGCTTCATACAACGCAGCCGCCTTTATTCCATCCTGCTGAACTGTAGGCAGCAGAAGAGGGTGTTCATACAGGTATCCAAGCGCATACTGTGCGTCGCTATGGAGTTTTCCCGGGCAGCGGTTGCTTTCAACAATGGCGGAGAGGTAGTGGAAGGCTTTGAGTGGAGATCGAGAGATGAGGGTAGTGAAACGGCATGGGCCTACGTGCGTTTGTTCGTTCGGTCGAGAAAATTCGCGGCCGTTGGAAGGGCTGGTTCCCAGCGCCGATGTCGGCGGGCTGCTCTCCAGCGTCACCAAACCAGGCAAGTTCCAAGTATCCACCAAGCTATCGTCCAGTGCATCAGGTATCAAATGGTCCATCAAAATCTGAGGAATGTCGACTGCCGCTTCACAACCGCAGTCCATGATCGTCAGCCCTTTCAAGTGGAAATCCGCCATTATAAACATGGCTTCAAAATCTTTTAGTTCAGCAGCTTGCGTATATAATTCGGCGGCTCTTTTGATGTCTTTTGGGAGATGCGGAGCAAGGGATCCTGTTTCGTATGCCTCTGCTAGACGTGTCAAAGCCGATGGATGACACCTGTCTGCTGCTTCTTGAAGGAACTTGAGAGCCAGGATTGGGGAAGTTTGCAGGATTCCAGGGATACCATATTCATAAAGTTGCGAGAGTTGGTATAGTGCCAGTGATACAAGAGGGCTTGAATCTGTCGCAAAAAATGAGGTTGGCTTCAACGCAATGACTCAAAAAACCAAAAAATATTCACCATTAGTTTCGGCCACTCTTTCCAACCATTTAAACCCAGTATATACATCCTTTTCATATCCAATCTCCCCATTCAAAAGCGCAGCAGCCATTCGATGCATTCCGAGTATGTGGCCAGCCTCAGCGCTCGCAGTGTAATAATACTGCGCCGTTAAAAACGACACTGGCGTCCCTTTTCCGTACTCCAAGCACGACGCAGCTGCAAAGCTGGCCTCAGCACAGCTCGATTTCGCAGCCCTCAAAAATGCCGGAAATGCAAGCGCGTAATTTCCATCCTCTGCAAAACATTTCCCCAAATAATAATTCGCGTCAGCCATCCCGTTGGCGCTGAGTTCAGTCAAGTGCGCAAACCCTTCATCTTTCAGTTGCTGCACTTCGTGTTCTGTCTCGCCGTACAGGGCACTCCCTTCGATACATAGTTTTGCAAGTTGGAATTTCGATTCGAGGTTCAAGAGTTTAGGTTGCGCTGGGCGCGTTGGAGGGTTTCGGAGCTTTGTTTCAGATGGTTGTAAAGGTGGGGTGGCAGTAGGTAATTGGGTGATTGCAGGTGGCATGTTATCGAACGTCATTGGGACCGTGCTCAGTTCCGACGGCGGTGGCGCAGACGCCTTTTGAGGCAAAGAACTTCCGCGAGGAGGCGGCACGCCGACTGTGAGACCGCCGTCTGGTTTTGACAAAACCGACGGAACCGGAGGTGGTAGATGAGGTGGCTGCGGAGAATGCGATTGAAATGCAGGTTGTGAAGGAGGCTGGGGACTGGTTGAATGCAAAGGTGCCTGTGTTGGTGGGAAAGGCGGTTGCGGTGAGTGCGATCTCAGCTGTTGCTGCTGCTGCTGTTGTTGATGTTGCTGCAGTTGCTTTTGTTGATGAATTTGAAAATTGGCATCCACAACCATTCCATCACGCGATAGAATCACAGGCCTTGGTAATCCTCCTTGCGAAGGTTGCGGCGCAGATACTGCAGAGTTGTTGAAACCAGCTTTGAGAACACCAAATGAACTTTTAGTTGTTGGCACAGCATTCACAGGGGAAGGCGTGTTGGTTGTTTTCGACGCACTCAGAATGCCAAAGGAGCTCTTCGGGGTGGGCCCTGCACTATGTGAATTATTGTCGCTCGCCCCTTTCGAAGATTTTAGAATGCCAAATGAGGTTTTTGGAGTAGGCCCCGCATTGACTGATGAATCGCTCGTTGGTTTTGACACGCTGATGAAACCAAACGAATTTTTTCGCTGTGGGGGCTCAGTTGGCACAGTCAATCCGAATATGTTCGATGCATTTCCTGCGCTCGCGTCGGCACTTTCAGCAGTGAAGTTTGGTGATGGCGCGCGAGAAGTGGGATTCGAATGATTCGGGAATGTATTTGAATTCAAGGGCGTGAGCAGTTGGTAACCGGAAGTTGATGACGGAGGTTGTCCCTTTGAACTTGCTGCTTGCGCATCCTTGTTCGAGTTTTCCAAGTTGAAGGGGGACATTGGCGGAGAGGATAACCTTCGAAGCACTTGCAATTTAATATTCGACACCATTGCGGCTGCGGCAGCAGCAACATCATACTGCTCAGCGTCAGAATTGTATTCTTGAGCAGAATTCGAGTTGGAAGGATTCGGCGGTTCAATATCGAAGGAAGGATTGGCAACATGAGTTGACGTCAGGACCATGAATGCAGTGTTTGGTTTCGCCTCGCGCGGGATTTGAAACTGCGGTCCTTTTGCATCTGCGATCTCCTGTCTAAGCAGATTCAATGCACTGAGATACGCGTGGCGGGTTTTAAGGCTGGTTGCTGTGACGGGCTTTGGCCGTGAATCCGTCGAGGTCCGGACGATGGGCGTTGGGTTTCGTACGCTTTCTTCGAGGATTCGTTTGCGGAAAGATGGTCGGGAGGTGAGTTGGTCCGTATCGATGTTGGGGGGAAGGTCAAGAGGCTGTGCCGTGATTGATTGGACAATGAGTGGAGTAAGAACATAATATAAGCACAGTGAGATCGATGCAAGCGACAGGCAATCGAAGAGAGATCCGTACCTCTTCTTGCTCCATCTGATTGTGTTGCGATGGTTGGGGATAGAATGTCGGTGAAGCGGGCGGACTCTCGAAGAAGACAACACCGTCATCAGGATCCTCGTCACCATCCCCTCCCAAGTACTCCAAATCGTCAATGTCGCCACTCTCCGGACTCATCAGAAGCTCCACTTCCTCCTCCTCCTCTTCTTGCTGTGTCTCATCCATCTCCATATATTTTAACGTTGGTCTAATTATGATGTATTGGTTTCGCAATAAGAATATAAAGCGACATAGGAGGTCCTCATGAAAGCCTAATCACAAAGGGCGAAGAAAAACTTTCAACCCAAAATAACACGTCGCGCCACTTCCAACAATCTTCTGAAGTACCCATTCCATCCGTCCACGCCCAAATCCCAACCAAGCCCAAATATGTATGCTTCTCTCGACTTGACATCCATCACTTCTCCTGCTGTTTGATACCCTTGCAGAAGAAGGGTCAACCGTTCTTGGCTGTGAATTTGCGGCGCATGTCCAATCTCGGTGAGGCTGAAGCTTTTTTCGAGGACAACACACAGTTCGCGAGTGCGAGAAATATGCGCGCTCAAGTTGGTATTGTGGGGTGTATCGAATGGCTTCAAGCTGTAAGAAGATGTTGGCATGTCAGATACAAATAAATCGAATGACACCACGCCTACCTCAAAACGCCTCCCCGCACTTCAACTACCCACTCCTTAACGTCCTCCGACACTTCCAAAGATCCGCATTTACCAGATGAGGCCACGTCTAAACTCACATCCACGCCTATACTTCCACTAATCAACTTTTGGACACCATCATTCCAATCTTTCACTAGCTCCTGACCCAGCTTTTTGTACATGTCTCCGTTTCGTGCACTTACAACTGCCAACAGAACTTCTTGTGGTGCTAATTCGGGGCTCAGGTGCAGTGCGCGCGAATGCGACGTCAAGAGACTGCTCGGAAGACAAAGGCGCCAATGCACATGTGTGAATCGGTCCGCGATTGCCAGCGCTTTCGAAGTGGTTGCAGCGTTCGATTTGCCGTTGCTGTTGTTGAGCAATGTTGAAGCGTTCGTCATGCGTCGTTTCATACCTCCATTGCTGCTGCCGATGCTGTGCAAACTGTTGGTTGCACTTGTGCGACGACCTCCGCGGCTGGTTTGCAGATTGCTGCTACTTTCCGCTTGGAGACTGTCACGGCTGCCTTTGTTGCTCACGAGTCGCGGTTGCGGGCCCGGAATATTTGGGGTGTTCAATTCAAATCCGACACTGGCGAAGGTACTTGTGCCCCCGAAACTCGTATTGCTTCTGATACTATCGCTACTCGATTGCTTACTAACGACACCGCTTTGTTTTGTAGCCACCGCGGTGGTGATGGGGTTTGAAGCAGTGTTGGGAGAAGCGCTTACTGACAAAATGGTCTGTGACAGAGCTGGAGACATGAGCTGAGTCGGGCTGGATGGAGGTTCGGACGCTGTTTTGAAAGAGGGAGGCCTTGCGACTGTTTGTGGCGTAAGGGTGTATGAAACACGTCGGCTGGGAGGACGTGATAGTTTCGCAACGCCTGGAGTGGAAGTCGAAGGGCTTGGTTTCGCGGTGCTGATGTTTTTAGGAGAGGTATAGAGAACCATATTTGGACTAGTTGGGTTTTGCTGCTGGTGCAAAAACGACGATTTGATAACGGAAGGTGCTGTAAGAATGTTGACAGGAACAGTCGGTTTGATTTCATCAGGGATCGGATACAGTCCTAAATTATCAACCAAAAGATGAGATTGGATGAGGTCTCTTGGAATGAAGGTCGTCCAAAACAGGTAATTACCGGACATCCAAATAAACTCATTCCCCAATTCATCTTCGCCAGCGTTCGATTCCAATTCGCGTGAGTCCACAACCAAGTCACCCACCTCACACATACCGTCTTCAAAGAACACCCCAACTTGATGATCTGCAGGTTTGGCTTCATCTGCCGTACCTCCTCCAACAACTCGATCCACTTTCACAACCAATTTTCCATGATTCCACACACTTGCGAGCCCATATTCTGCATCATAGCTTTTGGGCGTGCTCGCCCAAGTTTCAAAATAGGAAACTGGAATATGAGATTCTTTGTCACCAAAAGGTGCATTCAAATTAGGCGTGATGACATCCAACCCTGCCAACAAGACTGCCCTTAATGTCTTTAGCGTAACGCTCAGACTTTGCGTAGTGGAGCTGCTGTGAAATTTGCCAAATAAGTGTGTGCTGAGGACACTTGCAACCAGTCCAGGGTATAGCAGCGGAAACAAGCCGCGCGCAGTGTATATACCCGGTCTCGAATATATGCTGTACGGCAAAAGCCCGTACAGAAAAGCCGTCAAGAATCTTCCGACCACGGGTATCTTAGTTGTTAAGGGAGCACGGGCCGGGAGAAGTGTTGTTGGATGTTGAACAAGCGCACGAAAGTTTTCGACGGGAAGGCAGTGACGAAGAGAATTGAGAGTGTTTGCACTGAGAGAGATGCGGTTGGACAAGCGATGGTCGTTGTCATCCCAAGCGGCTCCGTACGCGTCAGACGGTTGAGTGAATACTCGAGATGCGATGCCGATCTTCTTGAGGCCTGATTGATTGAATATACATGAATGGATTGTCAGTGCATTGACTTTGCAGTGACTGAATTGGATCACCTTGCGCAAGACAGAGACCGCCAAGTCCGCCCCCAACGATCAAGACTCTGAACGGCGCTGTTCTGCCTGGCTGCAGGACTGAAGAGTCGATAGGAAGAATGGCCATGGGTTCCGTGTCCGAGAGGAGGTCCATGGCGCTGTCCACATCCAGAAGGTCGTCATGCTGTTGATTGGCATCGCCGTCGTTCATAAAGCGGCGCCAGTCGCTCTGACCCACCCAGTCACCCACAAGCGAGTTTGTAAACGAGAGCCGGTGATTATTCCTGGGACTTGCGATGTCTTCGTACGAGAATGCGCTCTCGACTTGGACATCCTCAAAGTTGTAGGTCACCTCAACTTGATCAAACCCGTAATCATCGCCGCCTTCATCCCGATCGTCATCCCACACTGCCCACACATCAACCGCATCACCGCTTTCATACGTGACATCGGCTTTCCACGGGTGCTGATACTCCAGCTCTTCCTCGTCTTCCAGGGGGACAAACGACGGGTAAGCCTCACTCCAGATTGCCAGCGGCTCTGCAGCAGGCGTTTCGCTTTGGCCCCATCCCGCCTGAGATTCAACTGGCTCGCCTGCATCCTGACCCCATCCCGCTCCATCAAGCGGTGTGTCACGGGACATGTCAGACTGTGCGAATTTGCATAAAACTTAAAAGAAGGTTCATCACGTCGAGTGCCATTTCAACTCGCATTCGCCACGACAGCTGGCTTTATTCTTGCGTTAAGATTCAGAGAAATGGTACGCACGGCGCAGTTTTCAGGTGCCACAGAAGGCGTTGTGCCAGTTGTTCAGTATGAGTCACAATTTCATCCACACTCCTCATGCCACCAAGTTACCAACCCAAACGGTAGGTCACACCTTCCTTGTTGGCAGTATTGTGTCAACCCCTTCCTTGACACGTAATGCAGAGTTAGCGCCAGTTCGGGATGAGACGCGACTACGATCCTAATAGGCTCACAAACGTCGCGAACCTCTGCACTTGCTGAAAACTTAAAGCAACGTGTCTTCAGTTGATAATCACGAAAATAATTGCATCTCCAAACAACTTCTTCAAGCGGCGGCAATTCAAGCAGAGAATCCAGTGCATTCTGATATAATCACCCCGCGGAGCAGCGCAATTGCTTAAGTATTGAACCATAAATCTGACAGTTGCATAGTTTAATATGAATGGTGCAATCATCACCTCCCCCACACTTTAAAAACATGCCCTACCACCCCCATTCATCGTCTTCCTTCTTTGCACTTTTGGATTCCGACCCATCGTCAAACATATCTCCCTCATCCCAACCCCAAGATTCGTCTTTTAGAGGCTCCACTTCCTCCGATTGACGCATGGTAATCTTGGCAGTACCTCCCAACATTGTTGGAGAAACTCCCCTCACAACACCAGATGAATTGCCGCTGAAATTAATCGGCACACTTGTTTCCGGAGCATTACCATAGCCATCAACCACCGATGATTTCCGATGAGTCAAAGGTGCGGCCGAGAGGATACTCCTTCCGGGTGTTACGACGGGATGGGGAAGCTCCTGAAGCTCAGAGTCGTCTTCTTGCTTCGATGCAGCCGGAGCGTACGCCCCACGATTTGTGCCTTGGGATCTTGGATCAAACATTGTGTTGAAGAGTTTGTGCAGCGAAGCGGGCAAGTTTTTCATGTCAATGACATGGCCCAAATTCTCTCGCCTGACTTTGTAGGCAATAAAGAGAACAGCTGCGACAATTACAACAAGGATAAACACCTGTTTCAACAAATTAAAGACGAGTTATTTTCGTATCAAACTACTGAACATCACTCACGAATAAGAATCCAGCCCCAGTGAAGAATGAATCCTCAATAGCTGTTTGCACATGCTGCTTCAATTTATCGTCTTCATTTTTGTATTGAGCGGCCAAATCTTCGGGATTTGCTTCAGTGGGTGGTTTATAGCCTTCTTCAGGTTCATCCTCATCGTTCACTGGTGGCACGACTGGTTTTTCGGCATTTTGGACGGGTTTCTCAACGACGACAGGTGGTTTCATCTTTTCACCAGTTTCGGATGTTTCAGGAGGTTGAAACCCGCCAGGTCTCTTTGAATCATTGGTCAAAGCCGCCTTTGGCACTTCCTCCACTTTTTTCTGCTCAATAGGGGAGGGCGCGATTGGGCTTAATTTTGGTTCCGCAGGGATCGGTACAGGCGGAGGCGCACCGACTTCAGCAGAAGGTACAACAGCGTCGTCAGCCCCTTCTTTCGCTTGAGTACCTGATTTTTCGCCGCCAGTCTTCTCCTTCTTTGGTGCCATGGATTCAGAGTAAGCTGTTACGCCAGTCAAATCCAACACGCCCAGCCACATCCCGCGATCAAGAACATCGTGCGAACCAAGAATTCCATGGGCAAATAGTTCGTCAGCGGGGCCGGATGAACTTTGGAGTTGCACCGTATCACCCAATGTCATATGCGTTCCATGCAATAATTCTAAATCAGAAGGTTGTGGAATCGCCGTCTTGGAGGTGATTCGTCGCCCATACGGTTCAATGCCCAGAAGATAATTGTGTGGTGCAGTTCCGCTCAAAGATATTCCACTGAGGGCTTGATATCTGTTTAAAACAAATGAAAGGTGCATAAGATGCCGAATCAATGTATCGGATATTTCGGTTGTTGCGTACGGTATTTTCGGGTTCTTCACAGTTCCAGAAACGTATAAGATGGAATAAAGACCCATTGCAATTGATGGGACTTTAAGCTCATCAGCATCCACAAACACTGGAAGGTCGTATCGAGCTCCGTTTTCTTAAGAGATCAAGAGAATCAGCAAGCACTAAACCGAAGGAACGTTCGATCAATGCAATACCTTTGAACGTAAAGTCATTCGACATTTCCGCCACAAAAGCAGTATATGCCTCATCCGCTTTAGCAGCAGCAATCAAGTCCTTTTCAGAACTCTCCATCGCATCCTTTTTGATCATGACTCCAGTTACAAAGTAAACACAGGAGTCTTTCTTCCCGCTTTTTTCGCCCGAATCCGCGGATTCGGGCAGTGCAACAAAGCGCATGCCACGTGTAACTCGGTGTTGACTCAATGTCGTCGTAAGTCCAGTTGATTCAGTTTTAACTTTCAAACGGCCCAGTGCAACAGTGCTTGTTTCACGCGTTTCAAATGCATTTGCCGTACCCTTCAAGTCCTTTGATGAAGGAGACGAGAGGCGGATGACATGCGCGGTGGCAAACGCATGATTGATTCCTTGTTTCGAATAAATAAATGTTGAGTAACTCTGCCCCGTCACAATAATTGAGCCCTGATTTGCCAGGCAAGGATCGACTTCGATTGAATTGACAACAAACACAGATTGCATTCCAAGTGGTTTGAGGGATTTAAAATCGACGAAATTGGCATGATTTGCGAGAATATCGCCTGTTTTCGCTGAAATCTTGAGAATAAACGCATCAAACACGTCGCCCTTACTGTAAACTGACGCAGATGAGAATTTCCCTTTTTTTTTTTTAACCCAGTTTTGAAAGAACTTCACCTGGCAGTATTCCCAACAGTTGTCTGTAAATTTCCATTGTAAGTTCCCGCAACAAGAATGATCTCTCCATCTAAGCAAGCGTGGACTGGAAACTGAACATTCACATGTTCATCAACTTCTGTTTTTGACGCGTCATTGTCCGATCGCCGCTCAGGATGAATTGAACGCTTTTGGACCTTTTCATTTTTCTTTTGATCCGCTTCAGCAATCTTTTCGCTTCCATTCGGGGCAACGGACGAACCCTGCTGAGCGGATGAGTCACTCTTCTGCTCATCGACAATGGCTTTTGTTTGCTTGATGTTGTTTAAATCGCTTATCCCAGCCTCAGCGCCAGCGTTAGCACTGTCACGTACAAGCGACAGAGTCTGGACACTCGTTGCCCATTCGAAAACGCCCAACGCCGACACTTTTGCAACAAACGCCGTACGCACAGACGCGCCGCCTCCCAACACCCGAACCAACTCCCGCGCGTCCTCTTTCGCCTGTAGCGTGAGCGACTTGCCCGTAAAAGTTCCTGTCACAATCACTGCGCCTTCTTTCGGGATCGGAACAACGCCGGACACATGGATCGAGTCGGTTTTAGGGTTTTCGGGAAACAGGACCTTGATCCATTCTGTTTCGAGAATGTTGGTTGCGGACTTTGCGTTCGATGCGCGAACAATGAATCCAGCAGTTTCAGCTGGTCCTGCAGAGTGGGGTATGTGAGGTTTCAATGAGGGCGATCTCTCAGGGAGAGGTCCAACAACAACGGGATTACCTTCTGGTCCATAGTATTGGTCAGCCTCGCCTTTGGCATTAAGAGGAAATACAAGAAACTGTCCGCCGGAGACAGTACCAGCAGCGATGAGAGCGATGAGCCTGAATGAGGTTTTAGAATGCGGCGAAGGTGTGCTAAAAGCAACGGTCATTCACCCTTTGTCTCCAACTGGAATGGATGCTGTTTCTACAGATTGAATGCGGGTTGCGTCGGATGCAGGAAGGATGAGCAGACTTTTGTGCTGGGCGACAAGCGATGCTGAACAGGCGTCAGCAGTGGGTTAGTTGAACATGCTGCCTCAGGTTGGCCGTGTCGCAAACCAGAAACGAGGCCAAGGACTGTGAGTGCCCATGCCCAGAGCAGAGTTCTCGTCTTTGACGCTTTCATTTGCCTTTAATTTCTTGGACGATGACTCACAAGTTGCTCATTCTATTTTCTCAACTGTCTTTAGCCACACTGTAACTTACACGCAAGCAAAAAAGGGGAACACAGCAGCAAAACCATGAACATTACAACAAACAACGCAGGGAAACTGGATAAACCCCCGCCAAAAGAAAAAGAAACTAAATAAATTGATCGTGTCAGCAGCGCGTGTTTAAAAGTCTTTGAATGTGTCGGCGTATGGATCTGGAACATTTCGGCCGTACGGGGCGTAATCCTCTTCATACTCATCAAACTGCGACGTGGAGTGTGCATTCAACAATTTTGCCTTGGAATTCCACAAAAAAATTTCAAAACTCACGTGCGATGTGTCACCGTCGCCCTCAACATCTGGAATATACGGTGCATCCATCCTCAGCTCCCACATTGCGTCCCAGTCAATTCCTTGGAACCATGGGTGCATTTTGATATCCAAGGCTCCGTCTCGCAGGTTTCCATACCGCCGCGACAGGTCAGGTGTTAATAGCCGCCGAATCAAGTCTTTTGCCAAAGGGTGCATGAAAGGCGGGAACGCAAGACGGCAGGCCACAATTTTCTCGTATAATCGGAACGGATCGTCATCAAAAAAGGGTGGGTGGCCGGCAATCATTTCATAAATGAGGATTCCAAGTGCCCACCAATCAACGGCTTTGCCGTAGCCCTTTGCCTGAATCTGTTTTTCGTTGGAAATGTGAAGTAGATTAGCAATTGAGTCTTTTGTCGGTGGCAGGAGCCACTCTAAGCCAGGTTGCTTCTGCAAAGAAAAAAAAAACGAGCAACTCAACTCCATCAACATTAGGTACACTAACCACTTCAGGTGCCAAATAGTCCGGAGTTCCACAAAGAGTATGCGTCTCGTCTCCTTCCAAATGTTTTGCAAATCCAAAATCAGTTACGCGGATGTGTCCGCGGCTATCAATTAACAAGTTTTCTGGCTTCAAATCGCGATAAACAACGTTGGCACTGTGCAAGTATTCAAACGCAAGAACAACTTCCGCGGCATAAAACTTGGCAGACTCATTGTCCAGCTTGTCCACATTCCGCAGGTACGTGAAAAGCTCGCCACCTTGAATGTATTCCAGGACAAGGTATAGATATTCGCAATCCACAAACGAGCCATAGAGATGTACCAGGAAAGGACAACCGTTGCAAAGCGCTTCGAGAATTCGCTTTTCATCTAACGTGTGTTCGACCTGCTTCAACTTGACAACATCGATTTTACGCAGCACTTTCAGCGCCACGTATGTGTTTGTTTTTGTGTGAAGGGCTAAGTGAACTCGGCCAAACGATCCAGTTCCAACAGTTTTGATGAGTTTAAAGTCTGATATCGTGAATGGTTTCGCATCGTAAATCGTTTCTGGAGTTGCAGGTGGAGAAGGCCGCAGCATATCGATATCCCCATAACTGCCTGACCGACTCGAATCACTGTTTGTTCGAGTTTCCAACAAGAGTTCACCCAAATCCACTCGCTCGACTGGAATATGACGCTCCATTAAAAGATCGTCCAGCACAACATGTTCAACGGGAACTTCTTGATCGAGGGCAATCTTCTCTTTTCGCAAATCATCCAGAGAGATTCGCTCCGCAAGGACAGGAATGTTGTTTTTGAGTTCATCCACGACCATATCATGAAGAGAAACACTTTCGACTGGAACACTTTCTGACAAATCATCATCAATCTCGTCGAAAAAGTGGTTGGACGGACGAGGGACATGCATCCGCTCGTCCATCTCGGTCGAATCATCGTCCTCCTGTTCTTCCAGGACGACTGAAAGGATTTCCGGCTCAAGCGAAGCAATTGGAGCGGGAAATGAAACTTCCTCAAGGACCATGGTGGAGGTCTCTGACGCTGGCACCGCATCAGGCGTGTCGCTTTCCTCCTCCGTTGCCACGTCCATCGGGTCAGTAAACACAGCAGACTTCCTCGTTTTCATTTCAACAAGGACTGCGGTCTCCGCAATCTGAATCTGTTCCACAACCATTTCTTCAATCGGAGCTGGAATCGCAGTCGAAAGTTCAATGGCTTCCGAAGCAATCACTCCTGCATCAACCATTTCCACATCCTCTATTTCTTGCGCGGCAATTTCTGTGGCTTCGGTCGGCATTTCATAGTCTTCTACTTTTGCGTCGATTACACTTTGTTCGGTGATCATGACCACTTGAGGTGGATGATCTTTCTGAGCAATTTCTTCAAGGGTGTGCTCCGCCAGGACTGATGACTGAACCTCTACCGCCTCTTCCTCCTCTACTACTTTCATCGGAACAGCAGAAATTGTTCCCTCTGCCGCCATTTCCACTTTTGCCTCCACCGCCATTTCGACTTTTGATTCCACCGCCATTTCGACTTCAGCCGCCTGTTGCAGGGCAATATTGACCTCAGCAGAAGGAGGCAGAACTTCCGCAACAACGTCCTCAACAGCGCTTTCTTTCACAACCACCATTGGCTGAACGGCCTCTTCAGTGGCGACACTCGCAATTGAAATAATACTTGAATCATCCTGAGGATCTTTGACACTTCCAGCCGCCTCGCTCACGGGTGGCGTGGGAGTCGGCTTCTTGCCAAATAGCCATCCAGTAAGCATAGTTAATCGCCGCGCCATTTTCTTCTCTTCGACTGGTGGAGCAACCATGTCCAATGGCGCAGATGTTGCAGCGGGTTCAGCAGCCGGTGCTGCCACTTCTGCCACCACAGCTTCAGCCGTCGGAGCTGCGACTTCTGCCACCATAGCTTCGTTTTCAGTCGTTTTCGCGCTAATGACGACGGAGCTGACCAAATCCTCTTCCTCATTGATTGCGGCGAGGACTTGTGGGTCTGCAGTTACGACTGGAGCGATTTCTGAACTCACAGATTCGAGCTTTGCCGATGAAGAAACAATCTCATGTTGTTCGACCGCCGGCTTCTCTACTGGTGGAGAAATCGGAGAGATGGCTGAAACACTTGCTGGTGGGATGGTTGCAAGCGGGGACGAAGGAATTTCTTCCGCTGTGACAATCTTTAAGGAAGTAACAGCTGGCTTTGAGGATCCAGAGCCGATTTTCGATGGGGTTTTGCGAATTACTGGGGATGCCGGTGTTGTTGATGCGCTTGAAGGTGTCTTTTTGGTGGATTTCACACCAGGTGCTGGACTTGCCGTCCTTGATCTGGGGGAGGAAATGTTCGAATGTGGTTTTGGAGTCATTGGACGTTTGTCCGGGACAGGTGACTTGGCTTTTGGAGGTTGAGAAGTGTTGGCAGCGGCAGCCAGACGACTGGCAGCCTTCACATCTGAAGGCTTCATCCCAGGTGCCAATCGAATGGTGGTCGCAGTCATGGTAGGTTTATGTTTCGGAGAAGGCTGTGGTCGCTTAATGTCTCGACTTGCAAGCCCGGCAGCCATTTGATTCCGTGCAGCGATTGTAACAGTTGCCGTGCTGGTGATCGAAGTGAGTTTGGATGCAAAGGCATCACTGGAGCTGATGCTGGTGGTTGGGCTCATTGGCTTCGTGTATCCTCTTGAGGACGCCTTGTAAAGAACTCGGGCGGTGGTTGTGCTGCTTAAGTGAACTTGAGGTGGACCAACTACTTTCCACTGGGGTTTCGTTGAGGGAGTGATTGAAGTGGAGCTTACAAGACTGGCTCTACGGACGTGGCCTGCCTTCCGGCCAGCTGATGGGGAAGCAAGTGGGTCAGGCTTGTGATTTTTTGAAGATAGAAAATAATATGTCACGGAACCTGAAGTCGATGATTCCGCCGATCCTCGCTTCGATCCAACCTTCTTGTTGTTGTTCGCTGGAGGGAATGGTTGGTTGCGGTAAGACACAAGTGTTGCACAAGTACGGAAGCTATCGCAACAAGGTAACTACCTGATGCAACTGAGGACGCCGTCGAGGCTTTTCTCTCAATTGGGTTTCCCTGATCATCCACTTCGACTGATCGTTTCGAATGTCCAGTTGGTTTGTAGGCGTACGGACTAACGTACGAGGTTCCCAGGGTATTTCTAGAGTTCGATTGAGAGCCTGTCGTCTTTTCTGAAAGGGTATCTGAAGGGCGTTTCGGAGTCGGGGACGAGACGGGTGGTACTTTCACTGGTGTATACGCATACGGGCTTCTATAGGGTTGTTTCGGTGTGATATCTGCGCCGGCCGCTCGCGGATGGTTTGCATTTGATCTTTGTCTGATGGCGGTGATTGCAAGGCAGTTTTTTAAATGGTGATGAATGCGTGAGATAAGTTGGGGTGGATGGAGACATTACGAAAGTAAAAATCACACACTTTGGCATCATGGCCGCCTTCTCCTTCTGACCAATTGTCTCAAATGCGGCGATTCTGCTTTTCACTTGCTGGCCACTGGTGGTCTTTTTCTTTGCGTCCCTAGCAAGTGGCGATCCAGATGGTGTCGTCGATGGAGATGGGAAGGAGTACGACATGGCTGTGTTTGAGTAAGTGTCTCTGGTGAGCACCTTGCTGGGCTTCCTCGGTGCAGCAGCGAGGGACGAGTCGCCGAGGGCAGACTGGGTTGGTGGGGCACGGGTGCTGGGCGATGAAGGCGGGAGGGGACCCAGCCTCTCTCCAGCGCATTCCTCCACTGTAACCACGATGGGGCTCTCGCCGGGTATGGCGGCGGTTGTGGTGGTGGATGGTGCTGCTGCAGACTCGCTCTCGGCCATCTCTGTTGGACAGTAACCGTAAATGCGATGGTGGTCGTTATAATCAGAAACTGGAAATGACAATTTTTCAAATTGGCCACTTCTTTTCCAAGTAAATACCTTCTGCGAATATCCTCGTTTGCTCTCTTTTCCCTTGCGTTTCTCTCGCTGACACGCACTCGCTCTGAAGACCGAGCATACGACATGCGTCGCAAACAGACTTTTACGCGGTGCTGGACGGTGGTAACCTGGCTGGCTTCGTTCGTGGAACTTGTTTATGAACTTTGGCGGCTGAAGGAATATGTTTTGGAATATATCAGTCGTTGCAATGCGACGGGGCTCTGCCCACAGCTGCATGACCGATGGCGTCATGTATTCAAAAGCGATTGCCATTTTGCGCAGTTTTTTTTTTTAAAGTTGTGGGGTTTCCGGCAGTTTATGGCAGTTTATGGGCACATTTCCGAATGAAGTACCCTGGTGGACCAGGTGCAGAGGCTATCCAGCTGTGTGAAGTTGCCCACTGGTCTCGCCCATGTGCAATGCCGGACGTGGGTGTTTATGCTTTCGATCGACAAGTAGCCAAAACAACAACAACAACGGTCACCCGGCTCTTTTACTCAATAAAACTACCTTCTCTCTGATTATTTCTTCGAATCGGTACTGCTGATGCTTATACGCGCCGACGAACCGCGGTCGCTCAGAATATCCTTGTGCAGGAAATAAACCAGAAACGGTGTCACAACCCCGTCCATTGCCATTAAAATCGCAGCCAGCGCGGACACCTCCACAGGCGGCATCCAGTCCGAACTCGAGAGAGAAAGCAAGAGAATGGCTGATTCTACCGCATACAATGTTACCACGGAGAGACACAAGAGAATGCATTTCTTGAAAACTCTTTTTCGGATAGCATCGCCGGTTCTAGAAAATGTGTCAGCGATAGCGATAGTGGTTTTGATGGCCTCAAACACGCAGGCGTATGTTTTGTAGTATATGAAAAGAACGCCTCCAAACGCAATCAGCATATATTGAAGTACGCACACTAGCACGAGATAGCGGGCCCAAGCAATTCCAGGTCGTCTGAAACTGTTTGTTTGCTGATGTGCACAAGTTCAAAAAATGGACTGGAAATAAACGAAAGCATTGCAAAGGAACTCAAACTGATTGCCCGTAGCAAACCGCGATCAGAATCATGGTTCCGAGTGCGTGGACTATGATCCAGAATTTAAATTTGGTTGGCGCGCCGGATTCCCCGCAAGTGACGTAATACCTCTCGAGAGCAATCTGAAAATTGAGGAGCGCAAGCGCAACTCCAGTGCACGATCGGAACGCTCCGTATGTAGGGAAAAACCATGGTTTCGACTGCAGCCAGTTTGGCGCGTAGATGGAAGCAAAGGTTGCTGCGCCGATAATTAGTGTTCCGACAAATATAGTTGCTAGCAGCAACGTCAGGAGGATCCCGAATTCGGATTTGAGCAACTTTGACGATGGTAAAAGCGCGCGAAAGATCATGTATCCGCTCGATATTGCGCCGAGGAAGAATATTATCAGCGCGGGAAGTTCGGCCAGATTTGACATTTCTTTCTTTTTGCCAAGTTGAGTGAGTATTGTCATCAACAGCGGTACCGGCCATTTCATGAGACGGTACACACTGCAGCAACACAAAAATATCGCAACATAAGAGGCTCTTTAATTTTTAAAATGACGATGGGGTCGGGGTTCTTCCGAGCGTGATTTTCATCGCCGTGTGAAAATCAACTCGACTGGAGTTTTTGGTTTCAAAGTGATGACCTGAGTAGCATCCAAAACATGGGCAGCATCCACATCCTCCGGCAATTTCCACGTGTAATTCAGTGAAATCAGCGTGAGAAGAGTCATAAACTCCACCTGCGCAAACTTCTTGCCCACACAGCCTCGCGGACCCTCAGAAAAGGGAGCAAAGCCGGATCGAGAAGGCGCATCGGACACCATGAATCGCTCTGGCTTGAATTCGAACGAGTCTCCACCCCAGGCCGACGGGTTGTAGTGAAGACCAGCGGTGTTGATGTTGATGAATGTCTTTGGTGGGAACACGTACGGGCCAAGCGTGAGGGTCTGCGTGGCAGTGTATTTGGGGATTCCCGTGACAGGAGGGAACATACGCATTGTTTCGTTCATGATGGACTGAACATACTTCAACTTGGCAATATCTTTGTACTCGGGAGTGGTTTCTTCGCCAAGAACTTGCCGTATTTCGTTGTTCAGTTTTTGTTGTTTCTCCGGGTGCAGAGCGAGCAATGTGAGCGCGAATTGAAGCACACCGGCAGTTGTCTCGTGACCTGCAGTGGGCCGTCAGAATTTGCAAGGTAACACATGGAAAAAATGGTGCGACAAACCAGCAAAGATGAAAACAAATGAATTTCCCTTCAATTCAGACTTGGAGAGTCTGGATTCCGGTGACTTTTCGGCAAGGGTAGCTTTTGCCAGCATTTGAAGCAGCTGGATGGAGTGATTAACATGACGACAAAATAAGCTGAAGCTAATAGCCACTAACATTCTTTGGCTTCTCATTGGATGCGGAATCTTCGGCATCGTCAATAATCTGGTCCAAGTATTTTCCAAACTCATCGAACCCCTGCTTCGTGTCTTGCAGGTATTTTATCGGAAACAAGAACAGAAACTTGGGCGTAATAATCCAGTACTGCAGCCGATTGACAACGATTTCAAGCGATTGTTTGAACGAAATCTGATGTCCCTGGCGAAACTCTGAATTGTCCGCCTCAGTGTGCCACGGGATATCGATACCAAACGCCGCCGAAGAAATGACAGACAGAGCAAATTCCATCATATCATCTGATGTGTTTACGCGGTAGCTCTGCGTGCCGTCCGTTGCCGTGATGCCGTTCTTCTCCCAGGCTGCGAACATTTGGTTTGCAATTTGAATCGAACTTTCGTGCACAAGCGCGTTGTTTTGTTCAGAAAATGTCGGAGCTGCAATCTTACGGTGGCGCCTCCATTCATCGCCCTCAACTGTGACAATGTTTTTACCTGCGCGACATTTAACAAGCGGTCAACATGAACATCGATAGCACTTCATAAACACAGAGCAAGCCCACCATATACGTCGAGAAGGCCGTAGACATGGATGGGTTTGAGAAACTCTTTGTATCGGTTGACCATCACTTCCCGCGAAAGCTCCGGATTGGCGATTTGGACGCTTGTTTGACTGACTGTGCAGATGGCAAACACGCCGTCCTTTCTGCAGCCACAACGAAGATGTCAGAAAACGGTGATTGGTAAGCATAGAACGCTTCAGAAATCTCACGTTTCGTTGAACTTGTCGTATTTGCCATCGAATGTCCAGTCTTTGGGAAACCTGATCTTCATCCAGTTCGGAATCAGCTGCACAAGTGAAAAGACAATGATAAGAAGGAGTCTCATTTCCAATCCAGCATTCGCACATACATTGAGAAGGTTGAGGAGAGACGACGGGGCAATGAGCACCGGGTACACGGTCAGACTTGGGTTCGTCCGTCTCAATGCGCGTGCTCTTTGGCAAGCAACCAAGTACATGCCGATGGATGCGGCCGCGGACAAGGCGGTCACAGCCGCAACTGCTTTCAATGAGGTGTACAGCATACTGTTGTTTGTAACAGACAGGGGCTTTCGGTGTTCTTTAAATAGGTTTGTTAACGTGCAGTCACGTGTGCGTTTGTCACACTTTTGAATTTCTCATCAGCCAAAAACCCAGAACAGTGGATCTGGTTTTGGACGGATCGTATCGGCGATGGAATCCACATCCACGCAGCCTGTCAGCTCGCATCGAGGATGGCATTATCCGAAGAGCATCTTCGTATACACAGGTGAAAACTCTTCATCCGCCGTCATCCGGACCGCGAACTGTTTTCACGCGCATGCGGGGTATTCACCCAAGAAATACGAGAGCATTTTCTTAGCCGCCGTTGAAAACCTGATCAAAATTTGAGGAATATTCCTTTTCTTACATTGAAAGGTGAAGTATTCAAGGTGGAGTTGACGTGGAAGCGTGTGAAAAATGATTCAAGTTTTTGAAGCCTTGGTTTTATTAAGTTTTGAACGATTGACGAAGGAGTATGCAAGGCGCTCATTTGGCGTGATGGGCTTTAACATATTTGGCAATAGTTGCCAATTGAATGTTTGAAGTTCCCTCATAGATTGCGCCGATACGCGAGTCACGGTAAAACTTTTCGATCGGGAACTCTCGCGTGAATCCGACTCCACCGACCCATTCGATGGCTTTGGATGATGCGCGTTCAGCTACTTGAGAAGAGTAGAGCTTGGCCATCGCAGCTTGCTGTACCTAAGTGAGCGAGGGGGGAAGATCGGGTCTTTGAGAATCAGAGCGATTACATCCAATCCCTTTCAGATCACTAACCACATCTTTTCCTTCCTCCTTTAGTCTAGCGGCATTGTAGGTCAGCAGCCGAGCAGCTTCAATTTCGGTTGCAATTTGAGCGTACTGGAATTGCATTCCCTGGAAATCTCCAATCAGAGTTCCAAACTGCTTGCGCTGGAACATGTATGGAAGGGCCTCATCCATAGCTCCCTGCGCAAGTCCAATCATTTGGGCGGCAATTCCAATACGACCTTCGTTCAGAATTTCAATGGCGTACTGGAATAGGATCGCCATGATGTCAGTGCATGGGAACGGTACTGCTGGCACTTGTATGAAATTTCACCTTGTATCCTTTTCCGATTTCTCCCAACACACGATCGGCGGGCACTTTGATTTCGTCAAAAGACAAACCACAAGTTGAGGAGGCTCTGATACCAAGCTAATCGGGCGGTGAATTGGTTTTGAAAAAACGGATACAGCGTCGAAACGGCAGTTTCGTACCTTGATTTCCTTCTTAGCAATTTTCACACCATCTTCGCGCTCCACAATGAAGCATGTGATACCCTTGTATCCTTTGGATGGGTCCACATTGGCAAAGACCAGAAAGATGTCGGCTTCATACGAGTTGGTAATCCACATCTTGGATCCTGGGGCGATGAATTTAGAAACCAACTCGCATTCGGTGTTTGTTTCAAAAGACTCACCAGAAATGGTGTAATAGTCGCCCTTCTTTTCCGCACGAGTTTGAAGGGCAAATGCGTCACTTCCAGAACCTGCCTCTGACAAACAGAAGCATCCCACAGTGTCCGTATTCAGTCGCGTCAAGTATTTTTCCTTTTGAGCTTCGGTGGCGTATTTGTTGAAGAGAGTTCCGACAAGAGTGTTCTGGACGTCGCAGACAACACTGACACTTGGGTCCACCTTGGCAAGTTCTGGTATCAACTCAGCAAACTTGGTGTTTTCGTTGGCAAAAAGGCCAAACACCGTTCGTTACCTTCGATGGTCAAGATGGCACTCATGAAAGAGGATTCGGAGCCTCCGTACTTGGATTCAGCCTCGATTCCCATCAGACCCTGGTCAAAAAGAGCTGCGGCGGCGTCAACAGGTTATAAATCAGCATTCCATCCAGAATGAATATCGCACCTTTCAGGACAGTCTTGTCCAGCAGCTCCGCTTCGTCCATTTCCCGCACTTTTGGACGAATCTGCTCGTTCGCAAACTTGCGCACTGTGAGAGGAAGAACCGTTTAAGCATCTCGGGCATCCTCAGGACGCAGTGATCACTGACCGGCATCACGCAGAAGAACCTCCTCCTCCGTCAGCGAGTTGAGCGAGGGGAAGGATGAGAAGGAGCGAGTGGATGCCCGTGCCAGTGCGGACAGGCGCGGAATATGTTTGGCGATGCGGATCATTTCCAAGTCTGGCGTTAAATTTTTTTATGGTTTGTTTCCACATGGACGTGTTGTCACGTGGGAGGCTCCCTCAACTGGCAACTGGCGCATTATCATTTATCCACTTGAATGTGAAGCTATCAAATATTTATTCAAAAACTGCATCATCCCTCATCCGTTCTCCCTCTCGTGTCTTCTTACGCGTACTGATTCAAAAAGATAACCTATCTTCGGTGCACCTTGTTCTTTTTCGCGCTTTCCTTGCTGGCACTGGGAGCCCTTTCCTTCTGCTGCTGAGCTGGCTCAGTCTTGGATGGAGAGGCTGCCGACTTGTTTGGGCTGGAAGGGGCACTTCCCTTGGATGGACTCGCAGCGGCTTTTTGTGGAAGTGGGGCTGGCGCAGCTGCCTTGGTTGGCGATGACGGTTTTGGTGCTGGCGTCGCGGGCTTTGAAGCAGCTTTAGTTGGTGACGCGGCAGCAGCTTTTTGAGGCTGAGCAGCTGGAGTGGCTGGCTTGACAACTGGGGCTGCCGCCTTCATTGCCTGTGGTGCAGGGGTGGTTGGTTTGGAAATTGGGGCAGCAGCCTTGGTAGGAGAAGCTACTTTAGCTGGCTGTGGTGCTGGAGTAGCTGGTTTGGAGGTTGGTGCAGCGGCCTTGGCTGGTTGTGGAGCTGGCGTCATGGGCTTTGAAACTGGTGCTGCTGCCTTGACTGGGGCTGGGGTAGCGGCCTTGGCTGGCTGTGGCGCAGCAGTAGCTGGCTTAGAAGCTGGTGCAGCGGCCTTGGCAGGTGCTGGAGTGGCTGGCTTTGAAGCTGGCGCAGCCGCCTTGGCAGGTGCTGGAGTGGCGGGTTTTGAAGCTGGAGCAGCAGCCTTCGTTGGGGAAGCAACTTTAGCTGGTTGAGGAGCTGGAGTGGCAGCCTTTGCTGGTTGTGGAGCTGGGGCGGTTGGCTTTGCTGCTGAAGCAGCTGCCTTTGCAGGCGCTGGCGTTGCAGGTTTTGAGACTGGGGCGGCGGCTTTTGTGGGAGAGGCGGCTTTGGATGGTTGAGGGGCCGGGGTAGCAGCTTTCATAGCTTGTGGTGCGGGGGTAGCTGGCTTGGAAGCGACCTTGGCAGGTGCTGGAGTGGCTGGCTTCGAGACTACCGCAGCCTTAGCAGGAGCAGGGGTTGCTGACTTTGCAACAGGGGCTGCG
Source organism: Chytriomyces cf. hyalinus JEL632 (assembly GCA_025435555.1). Lineage (NCBI taxonomy): Eukaryota > Fungi > Chytridiomycota > Chytridiomycetes > Chytridiales > Chytriomycetaceae > Chytriomyces > Chytriomyces cf. hyalinus JEL632. Next base: position 22,380 of record JAIWWG010000047.1, on the reverse strand, counting down.
GCAGCTTTTGGTGCTGGGGTGGTTGGTTTGGAAATGGGTGCTGGCGCGGCCTTGGTTGGGGATGACGGCTTAACTGGCGAAGATGCCTTCACAGGGCCGTTCATAACTTTTGGCGCGACAGGTGCGGCGGTAGCCCACGAAGTTGGCTCATTGAACATGGAAGCCAGACTGAACACCTCGCTGGTGCTGTTGTTGGCTCGCTTGACTGCACCGCCCTTGGAAGGGGAGGTGGCGCTTGCTTGCTTTTGCATTTGGGCAGGTTGAGCGTTCGCGGCAACGGGGGCGGCTACCTTCTGCTGTGGTGTGACTGGCTTTGGGGCCATTGGGGCTGCTTTGGGAGCGGGAGTTGCTGGCTTTGATACTGGTGCTGGTGTAGCCTTGGTTGGTGAAGCTGGCTTCATTGGCGCCGCTGACTGAGCTTTTGCAGGCTGTGAAGCTGGCGTCACTGGTTTCTGAACTGGGCCGGCAAGTTTCTGTGGAGCTGGAGCTGGGGTTTGAGCCTTGGGCGCGGGAGCGGCAGGCTTCGCTTGCTGAACTGGAGCAGTCTTGGGTGCTGGTGTAGCAGCCTTTTGTTGAGGCGCTGGGGTGGCTGGCTTCGATTGTTGTTGAACTGGCGCGGCCTTTTGTGGGGCTGGAGTGACGGGCTTTGAAACCGGGGCGGCGGCTTTTGTGGGTGAGGCAGGCTTGGATGGAGCAGCCTGTGCGGCGGGCGTAGCTGGCTATGAACGGCAATAAAACGCGTCAGAACTGTTCAAAGTATTCAGGGGGAACTTTACCTTCTGAACAGCAGCATTCTTCACAGCCTGAGCTGGCTGCTGCTGGACGTTTTGCTTCACAGCATTGACGGTGGAGTTGTTGCCCTTGGTGTTGTTCTTGTGGCCCATTGGAATTAGTTAAGTTACGCTAAAATATTAGTTGCTTGTCTTAATTCTGCTGCAGGTGCCTCTTTGGTCTTTTTATAGGGTGGGCGCCAGAAACGCCATTGTGAGTTGAGTTTCTATTTTTGGAAGAAAGCGCCGACAATACGTGATTCATCCGACTGGAACAAAAAGAAGGGGCGTCACAGGAGGCACTCGATCTGCCCCCCTGGTCTAATTTTAGACAAAGTGCCATTGTGCTTTCCAGGTCGAGAAACTTGAATGTGCACAGCGTGAGACCTTTGTCATGCATTCCCACTCTGCAAGTTGGGCATTCGATGACATCAGGTTGGGATGTTGGGGAAACTGTGATGAGGATCAGGAGAGCATGCATTTCAATTCAAGGTAGAGTGACAATTACCCGCGAAAGCTTGTGGTGTCCGAGTGGAAGCTTGATGGCGTTTTGAATATTTATCATTTATTATCCCCTTAATTCACCCCAACAAATCATGGAACGGTTTCAATGGCATCTTGAGACCAGGCAGCAATGGCCCTGAAAGAACAACCGCCTCGATGAATTTCGAAGCTGTGAAAGGAAAACTGAAGTGAGAAAAGAGATGTCTCTGCAAAATCCGGATCAGTTCACCTTCCATCTTTGGTGGCTTGTTTGTCAAGACTGCCTTGATGAGTGTGTGGAGGTTGTCTGTGCATTCAAACGAAAGGGGGTTAGAAAAAGGCGTGCGTAGAATGGTAGATGCCGCTGTTACCATGCATTTTTTGCGCTTCCCATGCTGTGTTCCCCACCTCTGTATTGGGTGTGACTAGTTAGAAAGGTGAGCCTAAAATACGGCAGCAAGGAGCCTACCGAGAGTAACAATGCCTTGGTCATCGGCACTGAATTTTGCAACGGATTTGATGGCATTGATCATGGCCGCGATGTCATCCGAAACGGTGCCTCGCCCGGGACTTGGCATGAGCCCTGCATGAAGCAATTAAGCGAATAAGTGATTCAAAATTCAACGTGTGTGATTCGTGCTAACCTTTCGGTCCGAGGATTTTGGCAATTTTGATGACTTTGGGGAACATTTCCTTTGTTGCAAGGCAGCGATCAAATTCAACTTCGCCCTTCTCGACCTGCGATACAGCATGAAAGGGTCAGCTTTCCAATTCCCACACGCATATCCATTGAGTGCGAACCTTTTCCAGCAACTCTTCACCACCGACAAATTGCGCGCCCAGCTTTTTGGCCTCCTCGGCAAGATCACCCTGAAAAAGGTAAAAGCACCATTGAGCGAAAAATAAAAGATCATTCGAAACGAATCAGAATTCTTCTCACAGTCGCAAACACGAGCAGTCTCTCGGAAAGAGCATCTCCTTTCGCTTCAGTTTCGACAACATGCGGCAAGGATATATCGCCACGAATTGGTTTCGACCCTTCTTCTGGCTTCGGACAGAACACGTGTGCCGAAAGCACTTTGTTATCGTTCATGGAGTACATCTAAGCAAGGCATAAGCTTCGTTTGGATGGACATGTTTGCTGTTTTCAAGTACCCGCAAGACTTCGAGGGCCTCTGCCACTGAAACATTCGCCTGATTTTCGACATCTCGGAGAAGCTTCTTCTGCTTGCGATACAGTTTGCGGTCGTACGCGCGGAAAGACGACTGAAGCGACGGCTGAGTGGAAGTTAGAGATGGCCGGTCTCACCGCATCAACAGCGATTAGTTACCGATGTTGCGAATGGAGTCTGGGCCGTGGCTGAGCGAGACAGCAGCGCCTGGCTCTGTCTTGAGAGGGCCTGTCTGAAAAGAGCAAACATGACTATTTACAGTCCGTAAAATCAAACAGTAAAAAAAAAAAGTAAATAATTCTCCAACAAAAAGTCACCAGTCATCGAAGCATGCCAACCACGCTGATCCCACTCTCTGAAGTGTTTGTGGCAGTGGACTCTGAATCCTCCTTGTCCCTGTTCAAGTCTGGTACGTACGAATGCGTCTACTCGCCCATGCAGCAAGCTCATGCCTGCTTCAGCAATCACAGACGTTGTCAGCACATTTGCCTCGTCAAACAAACGCATTGCTCTCGATAAATTCTACGACTTGACAATCAATCGCCAGAATATCTCGTTCCTCGTCACTGCTTGCTCTCCCGTTCTTGCTGGTGTTCTGACCCCTTCAACCAAGCTCATAGCATTGGTGGATCCTCTTCGAATTCGCGCCGCAAAAGAAGCGAAAACCCTTGTCAAATTGTCTGGAAACTCATCTGAGCAAGTGCTTGCGAGTGTGGAGGAAATGCTGTTTTCTCCCGTTTGTTGGGACATCTCCCTTGGAAAAACTTTGCCCGCTGTCACTCTCCAGGCAACTGTGCTTGACAAGCAAATTAATCTCAACGCGAATGAACCAATTGATGAGGACTCGCTAGTTGTATTGGGCTCGAAATGCGCCATCAGTCTGGGAGTCTTGCACAATGATTTCGTTTTCATCGGATCCAATGAGTCAAATCGCCGAATCTGTCGCGTCTATATAAGCGATACTATATGCCCTGATTCATCTGTATGCCGCCTAAGCCCAAGCTCATATTTCAATTTGGACTTGAAAAGTGAAGCCAACGTGTCAGCGCAGCGAATCAGCCCGACCTTTACGCAAACAGACATTCCGCGTGCAACTCAACTCACTGTATCTCGCATATCGGGACCTTTTACAAGTAATCGAAAGTATTTGGATCTGTGCCTGGATGCCTTGAAAGATTGGTTCCTTCAGTCAAATCGTATCGTCAGTGAAGGAGATGTGATTCACGTACCCATAAATGGTTCATATATGCACCCTTTCAAAGCTTAACGTATTGTCTCATTATCTTTATGTCGCTGATAGAACTTGCGGCATCCCTTCGGAATGAGTATTATTGCGATGAAGACCTCGATATTCGCGATGACATTGGGTACAACTTGCTGCCTTAAAGTCAAACGTACTAATCTCGCATTTTCAGCTTCCGGACAAACGCATGGAAAGCCGTTGCATTCTTCAAAATTACAGCAATCTCATCAAACCGCGATCAGCAAATCGACAAAAGTTTCATGTCCAGAATAATTGACGCAAACACACGGATTATTGAATCGGGCGTTATTTCTTCCTCAGTTCCGAAAGGGGTCAATTCTTACTTTGAAATAGGTTTGAATTACTGGGTCAGCGCAATTACGTTGTCATGTAGTAACCGGATGGCGCATTGTAGAAACGCCAACTTGGCCTGAAAATTCAGATTCCCACAGTGCCCATTCGTCGTTGAATGAAATCTTGTCAACCTTCTTTCATCCAATGTCGCTGTCACTTGGTCTTGAATCGTCCATTTTTATGGCTGCACCCCATGGAAGCGGAAAGATTTCACTGATACGAAGTGTTGTTGATTTTTTGGGTGTCAATTTGCTTCAGGTGGATTGCTTTTCGTTGAATTTGGAAACCGGAGCTAGTTCTGCTTTTGCGACACTGGATGTCCATTTCGAAAAAGCCCTGACGATGGAACCATGCGTTTTTGTGTTGAAGAACTTGGATGCTTTAGTTGGAGGCGGGGCGTCCACTGATCAAAAAGAACAATCTGGTATTTAAAGGTTTTTTTATTCTTGTGTTGTCTGCAAGGTTCGTAATTGTTTTTTAGCTTTGTCAAACTTGCTTGTTGAGTTTCTCAAGGCAAAGCGCGAGCAATGCACGGGCTCGCAGTTGGCTCTCATTGCCACAACTGCTGATCCGGATAAAGTCCCGAAAGACGTTCAAAGCTTTTTTCGAAACGAGATTATCGTCGAGGTGACTTGCTACTTGTATTATCTTGTCGAGTAAATGCGAAAATGCCCGCTTCTAACAGCGGCAAAAATAGGCAGCATCCGACGATCTTCGAAACAGAATAGTTCAGAATTTAACGCGCGGCGTTTCGTTGTCAAACGACATTGACAGGAAAAAGTTGACGATTCAAACAGCAGGTCTTGTACCCGCGGATTTAGTTTCTTTAATTGCACGTGCACTGTCAATCACTGTTGACGCCGTATTACCAATGTAAGAATGTTTTCACACCATGTTCGATGAGTATTCACCTCGTTTTATCAAGTACGACGGAACATGCGATCCATGAAATGGACATTGCAAAAGCCGGCCTGGTTATATCAAGTGCTTCATTTGAAAAGGCGCTGTCCTTCACAAAAAAGACTCAAGCAGACACGATCGGCGCGCCCTCGATTCCGAATGTTACATGTGCGACACGTTGCCAACTAGCTTTTCTCTTTCCTCACTAACTGATTAAATTATACAGGGGATGATATTGGTGGACTCGCACACATCCGAAATAGCATTAATGACACAATCCAGCTGCCTTTGGAAAGGCCGGAACTGTTCGCGTCTGGGATGAAAAAGCGGAGCGGTAACATTGCTGCATATACTTACTTGCGGGCATCGTCTAATCTCAATTTGAATGCTGTAACAGGAATCCTTCTATTTGGCCCGCCGGGTACAGGCAAAACGCTGATTGCAAAAGCAGTCGCAACCACTTTCTCCCTTAACTTTCTGTCTGTAAAAGGGCCAGAGCTCCTTAACATGGTAAATCAATACTGAATGCAATTTACTGCTTGCTCATTCTCATTGACTTTTCGCCATGAAACGCAGTATATTGGAGAATCAGAAGCAAATGTTAGGCGAATTTTTCAACAAGCACGCAACGCCAAACCTTGTGTTATATTTTTTGATGAATTGGACAGCGTTGCTCCAAAGCGCGGCGATAAAGGAGATAGCAGCGGTGGTGTGATGGATCGCATTGTGAGTCAATTGCTAGCGGAACTCGACAACGTGGGAAGCTCTGGCGGAGACGTCTTTGTGATTGGGGCAACCAATCGACCGGATTTATTGGATTCAGCTTTGCTACGGCCTGGTCGGTTTGATAAAATGCTTTACCTTGGTGTCAGCGAAGAGAAGCAGAAGCAAGTTTCAGTAATGCAGGCTTTAACTCGGAAGTAACGAACCTCGTAAAAAGGCATAATTTTTGGAATGATGGTTAACCTTCCTCTCCCCCTGTACAGGTTCATCCTCGATCCAGAACTAAGGTTGGAACGTGTTGCAGAAAAGGCGCCTCCACACCTCACTGGTGCAGATTTGTACGCGCTCTGCTCAGATGCCATGCTGAAAGCCATGTCTCGAACAATTCGCGTGGTCGATGAAAAGATTTGTTGAGTGAACAACAATTCCTGATTTCATTTATGTTTTGGACTGAACTTTGGCAAAAACTAGTGGAGCACAACGAGATGCGAACCAAAGAGGGCAAGCCGCTATTATCCATGACGGATTATTTGGAGACTGCGGTGGATCCAAAGTACAAGTCTGTGGTTGTGAACGAGAAAGACTTTCTTGTGGCATTGGAGGAACTGAAGCCGTCACTGACGCCAGCAGATCTGGCGCATTACGCTGAACTGCAAGGAAAATTTAAATAACATAAAGATGCGCATCAAAATATGATCAAATAAACGTGTGGTGCCTTGCTACCAATGAACTATCCGTGCGCACATCAGCAGTGTCAACTAATGAGAATTTGAGACCCAAGGGCGGATTTTGAAAACTGGAATACTCTTCACGTTCAAGAGTGAGCAAGGACTTGAGGTCTCACACCAGCTTGAGTTCCAGTCCCATGTCGATAGACTCCCAGACTCTGCTGCTAGGAAGCGCTCACACGCGTACGGTCAAGTCCGAGGCAGACAAGGTGCAAGCGAAGCTAGCATGGGGCACTTTTCGCGGCTGATTCAATTTTACTTAAATTGTGGGCACGTGGTTTTGTTGGGTTTTTTCCCAATTTTTGAAAAAATTGGTGCGTGCCCCGTTTTGATGAATGGAAGGAAGGCACGCTCAAGTCTCGAGAAGGAAAATCGTATCAAAAAACGGCACTTTTTGAAAAGGAAACATCATGCGAGTGTCACAGCTGCTGGCCGATGCGATCGAGAGTGCCGAGAGTAGCGACAGCATCGGGAGTGCAGAGACGGTCGACGTCGTGTCAAAGGAGCAGGAGCTGATGAACGACGGCACCCTCAACTCAGGCATAAGCAACAACAAGGCAGGGGTCTGTCCGAGCGAGTTGGGAGGGAGGAAGCAGAGAGACCAGCAACATTATCATCCAAGCCAAACGGCCCATTTGACACATCTAACCCATGTTCCTGTGGGCTACCAACTTGTGCTCGTACCAACGGAAGCCCTCTCCCGTTTTCACTCCAACGCATCTCCCACCAGCAGCATTTTCAACGCGCGGTCCGTGCCCTCGAACAGCCACTTTTACCCCGTGCCAAATCACATCACTGCCTTTAATCCACTCTCGAGACATCTTCTTCCGTCTCCCGCTGGTAGCGAAAGCAGCGACACAATCTGCAATTTGGAAACATTGGCGGACCTGGCCTTGGTGGGACCCGCTGTCAACAAGGCACCAAAGGCAGGGGGTGCCTCCCCCCACATTCCAACCACCAGCTCAAATGACCATTTCTGCGGATTCAAAACTGTTCGTCCACATCAGTACAACCGCCCGACGGCACATCGCGAATCTCAAAAACAGCACGCTTGCCTCCAAATTCACTCCCAGTACTACTCTCGAACGCCCACGCAACAACTTGATTTGAATCTGATCTCTCCAAAGGACATTTTTTTGGAGCCCATCAACTCAACTCGAAGGAGGTACATTCCTTCAAACGGAGGAGAAGAAAGCGACTGCGATGAAGATGCCCCCGCATTCACGAAAAAGAGGAAGCCCGGCGAGTCCCATTCCAACACATCACACAGCCCACACGCCATCTCGACTACAGAATTGCCGCAAGATTTTGTGTCACCATCGCCCACTGAAGCACCAACCTCAAAGAAGCTGGAACGCCGCTACGTATGTCCACATTATGGCCAACCCAAAGCCAAACGCTCAAAGTATGGCGATCTGAGTCGTGCCGCAGCGGACCCAAATGATTCGATCTGCAACGCTAAATTTCTACGGCGACAAGAAATGGAGCGACATTTGGCGAGTGTCCACGGAAGTGAAGAGGACAAAGGATGGGTTTGTCCTGGTCCTATTGGCGGGAAAGGTTGTGGGAAGCGGTATGCCCGCGCCGATGCTCTGAGGAAACATTTGGTGAGCAGTCGCAGTCGGAATGTTGCAGATGGATGCAGTTATGGTCTGAGTGAGGAGGGCATTGTGGCTATGGTGAAAGTGGGTGCAACTGCAAAGCGACTGTGATTATTCTGGGTGTTTCAATGCTGTTACACCCCACCCCCCCAACGCGCTCTTGTCTCGGATGTATCCTTTCCTTTTTCTCTTTCCTCCTCTCGCATTAATATCCGCCACGCTTGCTCGTTGTTCTTTGCTATTCCTTTGCTGTGTGTCCCGGCCTCGACCCTTTTTCAACTGTCGTGCAATGCCACAGTCTAGAAAACTCCTCTGTAATCATTTCTGCTTCTTCGGAGCGTGTAAGAAAGGAGATAATAAAAACCTGATGTGTTATAAAGGACCTTCTTGGGAAGAAAGAAATATTCCGTTCGCGTGGTTTTTTTATTTCAACCGCAGCATTGGTTTTTGATCTCGTATGTCAACATCAGCATCCACACCTTCAGAAGCACCGGCGCGGATAACACCAGAATGGGGCTTGCATCCATCCAGCCTGTCCATAGCAACACCGAAACCCAATCAAAGCGGGGACATTGTCTCGTTCACACTAGAATTGGACGACGGCAACTCAACCGCTTTCTTTGAACCATCTCAAGGCATTACGGGTAAGATGAAATCCTCAGAGATGGTTTCCTTCTGCGCAAACTGGAACCCCAAACTCAGGACGCACAATTCTGGTTCTTGCTCGGCCAATGCGCGTGGGAAGCGTCAAAGTGCACGGTAACGCTCCACATTGCATCTTTATACATTTCTGCTTCTTTCGTTTCTCATTCTCGACGCAGTGCAAGGTATTGTTTCTGGCGGGGTCGCGCATGCGCTTCTGCCGAACATGCGGAACAATCTTCCTTTCACTTGTCACAGACATCTGTTTCTCGACACAATCACGCTATATCCAAGGTGTGTAGCTGTATACTGTTTCTGTGTTCATGATTGAGTGACACGTACGTTTCACAAGTGCCACAGCCCCAATCACCCAGCCCAGCAGCACACTCCAAGCGGGCAAGCACACGTGGCCCTTCTCGTTCCGCGTACCGCCCGTATCCATTCTACCGCCAACATACCGGGGCGCCATGGGCAGTGTCCGCTACGAAGCCACGTCCACGCTCGAACGGTCAATGCTCGACTTTGACGCGGTCGCAAAACCAAACACGCTCAAACTCGTGTCAAAAAAGGAGTTTTGCGTTCGGAGCGTTGAAACGCGTATTGCGCGTCGGGCCTTCGAAACTCCGCTTTTTAAGACTGTTGAAGTGCCGGTTGGCCGCATGTGGAAAAAGTCTGGGAAAGTGGATTTTGCTATCAGGATGCCCAGATCTGGATTTACTTTTGGTGCGTTGATTTTCTTGTATTTTTGGGGTCATGTTTTGGCCATACTGATCGATGTCCTTCTCTTGTTTCACAGATGAACAAATTCCCTTCACAGTCGACATAATCAATCACAGCACGGACACTCTGCATCTCTCAAAGATCTGCATTGAAGAACGCGTCACTGTCGTTTACGCTGATCGGAGCACATGGGGACCCATCCCTTGCACACGTGTTCCGTTTCCATACGCTGAGACCATTTCAGCAACCGATCGCGCAACAGTGCGTTCCTTCCGCTTGTCTCTCCCGCCGCTTGAACCGCAGCAAGTTGTTCCCACAGATACAAGGGTGGGAAAGTCATTGATATGGGTTGGCTTGAAGAGCAGGTCTTCTCCAAGTCTGCGCAGAGAGTCTGACTTGGCGACGGGTTCCAGGGTGGTTGGGTTGAATGCGTCGTTTAATACGCAGCCATTGAGAGTGGCGCATTTCATCACGTGCACGCTGCAAAGCGCCTCAGGTGCTACATCATTTATCTCAGGGCCGAGTAAAGCACGAGGTGCCATCACGATCGAGATTCCAATCGTTTTGGTCACGTGTAAGAGAGATGCGAGTTTGCTGTACCAGAATGAGAGCTTGCAGGCGCTTGTTGAGGAAGTGGAGAGGGAAGAAGAAGAAAGACAGCGAAGAAGAGAGGGGCGATCTGAGCGCAGATTGAGCTTGGATACGTTGCCCATATACGAATCCGGTGAATCCGACGTGATTGTGCTTGAGAGCCAGCAAGGAATCCAATTACCCAATGTTCCTTTTCTTCCGAATCTGGCATTGCCAGATTTGCGTGAACACGAAGATAACAGTCCAAGTGAATTGAATGCAGACCAAAGCGAATCGTACGAAACAATGGAATTGAATGAATTTGGACTTCCTCCAGGATACGATGCCTATGGGTTTGGAGGAGAAGACAGCCATTTCGGGGAGGAGATTGATTCTATCCGCATAACACACGCAGCGGATACTAATTCTGCAGCAAATCAGGATTCTCCTCGGACTTCATTTAGCACGCGGAACGAAGAACAGGGTCGTGACTCAGCGATAGCAGACCTTGTTTCACCCCTTACATTTGCTTCGGCCTCTTCGGCGCAAACTGAAAACGGTTGTGCGCCGTTGTCGTATGAGCCGCCTGGCGAAAATGTGATTGTTCTTACTCCGTTTGTCGACAACAATCCGCCAAGTTTTCAATCCCTCGTACCCAATTTGAACGAATTACACGAATTGGTTCCAATGCGAGAACGAAATCGAGCACATAGACTTCTTCGAAACTCCAACTTGTCCATGCGTAGCCTTTGGTCAAGTAGCATCTCTCCTCCAATTACTTCGACAAATGAAATTGTATCTCGCGCCAGTTCGTCATCGGATATTCCGTCGGATCGAAGTTTCAGCAATGCGTTTCGCATACGGCGCTTATCATTTGGAGCCTCCAGAGCAGCGTCTAGAGTTCAATCCGAGGCAAATGTGAACCCTGGATCAACCGCTCTGGCATCCAATTCAATGGGAGATGTGCCGAATATAATCCGGCCACCTGATTTGGATCCACCGATTCCACCGGAACTCAGAATGCACCGCGATCATGACTTGGATACGCATTCTCCTCCTGTTTCTGCCCGCTCGCTGGCGCCTTACTCACATGCCAATAGAGAAAGAACTCATGGTGACACGGCCAACGGACCCTCAGCACGAATGCGACATGACAGTGTATCTACAATCGTTAGCGACACAGTTTCATACTCACCACAAGACATGATTGAAACTGCAAGGCGATCAACGGAATCTCCTATTTCATATCGCTCAAGTTTATTTTGTGCATCTCGGGCATCATTTGGACAGATGGTAGCCCAGAGATCTATGACGAGTTCACCAACAGTGGCTGAAACCCGCGGATCTGGTTTTGCGAGGGCTGATGCACTTGGGGATCATGCATGCAATGCGCCGCATTCAGTGGACGCTGCAGCAGCGGATGTATTTCCATCGATTAGAAGACGTCGAAGTTCAAATTTATTTGCCACTTTGCGAGAAGCTACTTCGCGCTCATCCGTGAGAAATTTGCTGTCGAAGAGAGGCGCATGCAATTCGCGAGATGGAAATATGGAGCCAGCTGTGCAAGAAGCTGCTCCAGCGCTTGAAGGAACCTGGCTGACGGATCGACCCGGCACAGAAGTGAGAAATGGTGAGGGTGAAAATGTCCCAACGCCTTCGTCACCCATGTTTATGGGCAATCGAAAATGGGGTGCATCCACTCTTGGTCGAAGGGGGTTTCCCTCAATTTTTGGAGTACGCGCACGGAATACTACCTCTGCTGTGGAAGCCCCCGCAGCTTCTCTTTCCTGATTTTGCATTAATATTCCGTTGCTTGAATTATCCTTGCATATTGAAGTGTTTATTACATGCTGCTGAAACGACTGCTTGTCAATGAAATCAACTACTAGTGTTATGGAGCAATTACATGTCCGAAGCTGATCACTTGCGAGGCGTGAGATCAAGTTTCCTCCCTGATCAGTTCGTAATTCAGGGTTTTCACCGCACCTTTGAAAGTTGATTTTCTTTCACCAAAGTCCAAAGACCAACAAAAAAACCCTCCAAGAAATGAGCGAACCCAACAAGGAATTCTCTGTTGCAATTGTGGGTGGCGGCCTTGTCGGCGCACTGAATGCCGTCTACTTTGCAGCGCGTGGCTGGAACGTGACTGTCTATGAGCTTCGCGAAGGTGATCTCTTCCTTGTTAGCTCAGCATCGTCCTCACGCCGTCTCTTGCCTCAAAGATATCCGGACATTGAAGCAAGCAGGAGGTCGCTCAATCAATCTCGCCCTCTCGAAGCGCGGAATCTCTGCCTTGGAAGGTGCTGATGCTGGCGCGGGTCTGTTTGAAACATTGATTCCAATGACGGGAAGAATGATTCATATTGGCGAGAAACAGAGTTCTCAAAACTACGGGTACTTTGGCGAGGTGAGAGCTAGCTGGTTGCCTTTTTGAAACATGATCGTTGCTGACCCTTGGCACGGTTTGAAGGCCATCAACTCGGTCGACAGAAAACTCGTCAACGAGCATTTGCTCAACAAGCTTCAAAACATGCCGAACGTGACGATCAAGTTTTTGCACGAACTGCTCTCGATCGACTACGAAAAGAAGATTCTCAACTTTAAAATGTATGCGCCCCCCAACGTTGTCTCGTGATGGGTCAACAACTGACTTGTCTTGCTAACCTCGTGCTTTGAAACAAGGTCCGATGGAACTGTCTGTAAGGTCCAAGCCAATCTGATCATCGGAGCAGACGGCTCCTACTCCCGCGTGCGTCGCGAACTGATGCGCGTAACTCGCATGAAATTTAGCCAAGAGTACATTGAACACGGCTATGTCGAACTAAACATGCCCCCCAACGAAAAGGGCGAGTACCAAATGGACCCAGGCCACCTGCACATTTGGCCAAGACAAACCTTCATGATGATTGGTCTTCCCAACACTGACAAGTCATTCACAATGACGCTGTTTATGCCTTGGAAGAATTTCGAGGCCATCAAGACGCCGCAGGATTTGCTTACGTTCTTTGAGGATAAGTTTGCCGATTCGCTTCCATTGATTGGGAGGGAGCTGCTTGTGAAGGATTACTTTAAAAACCCCAAGGGAGCGTTAGTGTCCATCAAGTGTAAGCCGTACCATTACAAGTCGTCTTGCGTAATTATTGGAGATGCGGCGCATGCCATGGTTCCATTGTAAGTATTCATTGCTTTTATAAGATCTTTAAGAGACTAACAGTTATTTTCTGCAAGTTACGGCCAAGGAATGAACTGTGGCTTTGAAGATTGCCTCGTGTTGGACGAAATCCTCACGAAACATATTGGAAAACCTGGTACCGCATCTTCAACAAAGCCATCCGTGGAAGCAATTGGTAGAGCTCTTGAAGAGTACTCCGCCACGCGCAACGCAGATGCCGAGGCAATGTGCGACCTTGCAATGTGTAAGTTTGAAGAGACTGATAACTTTGAAGCCATAAAACCTTACTCAATCAACCCAAATAGACAACTACGTGGAAATGCGGTCATCTGTTACAAAGCTTTCCTACAAGCTGAAAAAGTCATTTGAGGGGTTGCTACACCGTGTTTTCCCAAAGTCAGTCATTCCGCTGTATACAATGGTGTCTTTCTCCAGAATTCCTTACTCTAAGGCCTTGTCTATCTCTAAAAAACGCGGACTGTGGTATGACTTTTTTGGTAGAGTTGCAATGTACGGGACTGTTGCGACTGCACTGGGAGTGGGTGCCGTGATTGGGCTACGAAATAGGGGCCTCAAATACGTGCATGGCTTCATGTGCAGAAAATGAAAGTGACCATGTTCTGTGTGTAATTTTCAAACTGTGGTAAAAAATGGGTGTCAAAAAAATGGGTCTTGATAAGTTTATGACGAAGCACTTTGGCGGTGTGCCACGCTCGTTCAAGGACCTCGAATGGATCTACCGTGTCGTAGTGCCAGCATCTGGCTGGCTGATGGACTTCTCGGCTTCAACTTGGCCTCTTCACCCATCCAGCACCTTTCTGACCCACCCATTATCCCTGCGGTACACTTATCGTCCAAGGGTGAGTCCATTATAACTCAATCAAAAACATGAGCAACTTTATTTCCTTCACGAGTAATACCGCAGCATGGACATGGAGCCGTCTGATTTGCAAATGATAAACTTCAGCGAGTTGAGTTTGTACGAGGAGGGGACCACTGCCATTGCGTAGACGGGGGTACCAGCGTGGAAGACTGCGCAGATTTCTCTCGAAACGACGTCCTTGAAACGAAAAACATTTCAGCAACATTTTTGAAAAATAAACGAAACAAGTAAATATTACCTGAATAACTACCGTTCCATTTCTCCTGGCACTAACAACCACGCCACTGAGTTTGTTGTGCTTCTGCAAAAGATTCGAACTCGACCGACTTTCGACTCCAGGCACGTACGCACACCCAACAACGTCGCCTCCCTCCGTTCCAAACACCCTGTGTCCCAAAAACCACCTTACTTCTTGCCCACTACGCTCCAAATCTACCGTTCGTAGGCAAATGGCCCCATCGCCGTATGCAAAGCAGGTGTGCTCCATTTTCTTCTGGATGATGGAATGGACTGCGGTCGCCATGGACACGTCCAAATTCGCCCCGTACCTGTCTTCTGCTTTCTCTTGTTGGGCATCCCTTCCTGTGGTTGAATCCCGACTGGATGCGTGCTGTGTACCCAGCGGAGCTTCATATGAAAGTAGCGTGGGCGCGTTTCCCTTTTTCCACATTGTCGTTGCTTGCATAGTTTCGTACACATTCTTCCCACGAAATTCAATCGTGCCCTCCTTGAGAATTTCACAATCGTCCGACGCAAATAAGCTCCGCCCGTCCTGAGACCAATTCAAAACAAACGAGGACTTGCGATGGGGGTTCGGCCGCATTCCCAGCGGACCTGAGACCACCAGCACATCTGAGAACTCGGTAAAGACTTGGAAATCAAACGGATGCATGATGATCATGCAGTTGCCGTCCATGTCCCAAAATGTGAGCTTGATCACGTCGCGGAGCACCCTATCTGCCGAATCTTCTTTCGTATATACTTTTGATGCAGGCTTTCCAGACTGGCGCATACTTTGAGTGTTGGCGATGGTGTCGATTCGGGCGTTTGTGAGTGTAGCTGCAGGGGATGCAGCGCGTTCTTGCCCTGCAACCGCGACGGCCAGATGTTTTCCATCCGGGTGCAAAGCGTAACTCAATACAGTTACACCTGTAGCAGCAAAAGGCCACTCCATTTTATACCCCAGTGTCGATTCACTCATTGCATTTTCGGCATCCACCCAAAATTCATGCAGCACTTCTCCCGTCTTGGCTCGGTAGATTCTCGCGAGTCCGTTCTTGCAGCCAGCAATGATCTTCAACTCTTCTCCTGGAATGAATGATACATGACACACTTCCGCCGAGATCTCAAACTTTACTCGATTCGTCGCAGCGACCAATTCCCAAACGCGAATCAGCGAAGCCGGACGCCCTGTTCCCGTAACGGGAGCACCGCCAACTGTCACCATGTAATCCGAAGCTGCATTGACACAGCAGTGAGTTATGGGAGAGACGCCCGGGAACACGTTTTCATGCTCGATTGTCCATAGCAGGAATTTGTTGTCCAATCCCAGACTTATGAATTGGATGGGACTTGCAGTGGTTCCAGAGAGGGATCCAAGACTGCGGGATACGCTCATGTTGAATTGGCCGCCGTATGTGTAAAATAATGCATCATCTTCGTCACGGCGCTTTCTAGAAATTGCAGGAAGCGGTACAATTTGAGCAACAGAAGCAGTATGACCTTCACGAATAAATTCGAGAGTGCCTTTCGACGCATCCCAGCCGCTGACTGTCCCTTTCGAGCCACTGGTCAGGAGATAATTGTTGTTGTAACTGAGGGCAATGGATGTGATATAATCCTCAACGTAAAACAACAGCTTCAAATGTCCAGTCTCAATGTTCCAAGTTCGAATGACAGTTTGCTTGGCTCGCTTCAGGTCAACCTCAGTTTTCACAGCGGCAGTATTAAATGATGAAGCATTAAACGAGGAGCTTCTCTTCAAATCGGTGAGCATTGCCATTGATGCTTTTCTTGCCATATTGGCGCTGGACATGATACGATTCGGGTGACCAATCGATAATAAGGCATTGTTTGAAGTGCCCATCGATTTTGCGCCACCTTCATCGCACAGCTTTTCAATGGCTTGCTGTCTTTCAACTGCTAAAATTTGAGCATCGTCTGGCGCGACAGCACTTGCAACGTAGACTAATGTTCCATCTGAAGAAAATGTGATTGCAGTGATTCTGTGCCATTTCAGAATTCGCTCTTTATCCACAGCCACGTTGATTTCCTTTGTCATGACTTCGCGCCAGTGATCATCGCAGATAGTGAGCGTTGTGGAACCGTAGGCGAAAAGTCCAGTCTGACTCACAGACGAAGCTACTTGCGAATATCCGGACACATGCAGCCGTTTTTTTTTGCTGCTCGTTGCAGATTTTTGCTGATATCCCGTCACGGACGCAATGCTGAAATCAAAGTCCATGATGGGGGTGGTGAACACACGAATGATTTTGCAGCGAGCTACTTCCCAAAGAACAATGTTGAAATCCGATCCAACAGACATAAGGCGTCTATTCTCTGGCGGCAAATACTCGCAACGGACAATGGACGCACCCACGGAATGGCCGCCCACCATCACCTTTGGAGGAGTGCTCATATTTCTCAGATTCCAGAGCTTAATGCTAGGTTCTTGGTCCAGTTCATGCGCACATGAGACAAGCTGCATTGGTTGTCGTTCCGAGGAGAAACAGATGAATGTGATTCCATTTTTAGCGGGATGCCTGATTCCAGATTCAGGTGACAGCTTATCCATTCTCACAGCGGAATCGTTGGTTGTGATGTGATTGAAGATCATCACTTCTTCACCGGTGGACGTGCTCCAAATTTTAATGCTTCCATCAGAGGCCCCGCTTGCGATCAGTTTTCCATCAATCGATACGGAGCAGCATTGCACGTTAGTATGGTAGAATTGAATTGGATCATATACTTCATTGTCGGGTTTCCAAGTGGGCTCATATCTGGGGAAGAGGAATTTGTTAACGCTGGGGCAAAATAATGACGAAAAATAAACACACTCAATTCGTCCTCCTCGCGACAACATCAATTGGTCAACATCATCCTCAATTTTGACACGAATAGGATCTGCAAACACTGCGTTCGTATTGGCTGGAAAGTTGTTGAACTCTTGCAACCAAAGGCCTGGAGGTCTCATGCTTTTGCAAGTTTCAAAGCGAGTCGCCCAGGTCATGCGATGACGGAAAAAGAGGATCCAGTGTTTAAAAACAATCACACAATCGCTTGGCATTGCTGGCGATTGTTTTCGTCCTTCTTTCACGAGCCAAACAAGCTCTTTGATCAATCCTGCAACTCCCTGAGCAAATATGATGTTAAGCAAAAATACTGCATATATAGATTCCATGTGTGTACCGTGGTGTCAACAAGCGCTTCCACAAATTCGAAATCTTCAAGCAGCCTTCTTAAATCTCGATACCTCTGCGCAAAGAGTAATGCACGGGGTAAAACACGCAACCTTCTGAGATTATGATACACACCGTCATAGTGTGACCAACTGTTTACATGTCGAGGGAGCAACCGTTGTGGTTTAAGAGCACCCTTCCAATTCTCCCCACTCGAGCCAATGCCCTTGAGATAGATATTGATACAATCTTGTTCTTTTGCTCGCCGTTCAGGATTCGTCCAGTCGTTGTTGAAGTAAGCTGCGATATCTTCAAAAGCAGCCTGCACAATTTTCGGATCTCCCAGATATCTGAATTTGGCCACATCGCGCACAACTTCGCTTGTCCATTTCAAAAGGTTTGGTCCGCGCTCATACCCACGTCCTCGAATCACGAGTTCGTAGTCTTTGATGAGCGTGTTGAGTAAATATACAATCGCAACAGAAGAGATTCGAGGAATGGGGATCAGCGGTGTCAACGGAGTAATATTGCTGCATTCAATTTGACTGGCGATGGATTCGCTCAAAATGTCAGGATCCAAACTTAAAAGATCTTCCAGTGCGCTTTCGGAGAGACCATCTCGAACCAAAATTAACAAACGGGCAAGGCGGGCGAGAACAGTTTTTCCGTGAAGCTTTTCTGCACTGTCGAAAAAGCAGTTGACAAGATGTAGCTCAGCGTCTTTGAGATTCGAAATGATGGCAGGATTATACGACTCCCAAGAATGGAGCTTTCGAACGTGCAAATAATGGGCTCGCAGAATCCACGGCGTTGTCAAAAACCCATTGGAAGATACCGCCGTGGCAGCAAAAAGAAGCGATCTTCTTTGCAGCTGCACAATTTTCAAGCCGTCAAGTTTCTGCCATCGATTAAGCTCCACTTGGCACTGAGGAATGTCAATCATCTCAATGCTCAGCGTCAAGTCTCCGAATATTTCCTTCTTTAATTGGAGCAGAATTTGCTGGGCCCTCTCTGTCTTCACTTTCAGATTTTCGAGAATAGCCGAACTTTCTTGCGAAGCTGATAAGGCAATGTACACATTCGGAACCCCGTTTTCGATCGACAGCCATTCAAGACCGCATCCAAACTCGTCGCTGTTCAACTTGTCAATATTGAGAAGTAGAAGAAAAATGGGCCGTTCTGGTGTTGCAAAGGCAAGCAATTCAAGAAAATTCGCATGCAGACTGGAGAATTCACCAGGCAGGTAATCTGGATCGAATATGGGGCTAGAGGAGGGTGGGTTGTCTCCGGACTGATTTGATCCAACATTGCAATTCTGCACCACTCGTTTTAGTTGGCGGCAGATGGAGCGAAGGAGAGTTATCGCGTTCGACGAGTCAGGCGAGGAACCAATAAATCTGAGAATTGTTATAGGCGCCGTGGAGATTGCGGTTGTTTGATTTCCGACTGGAGCAGTGATTGCTTCGTTCAGGAATTTCTGGAACCCTTTGCACAGCAAGTTGGTGGCTGATTGTCCCAAAGGCCCTTGGACGAGAAACGGTGGAATGCTATACCGATATCGGCGTTGGAAAAATGCGCTGACTTTGTTGACCATTCTGCTTTTGCCTGTGAAGTTGCTGATGCTTGCTGCAAAGAGTTTTGCGTGGTAAAGCACTTCCTCGCGGATTGGATCAATGGTAAGTCGGTCCGCAGCGCGTTGCAGAGAGCTTTCAAGGAGATCTGAGATTGTATCCGTCATGTTGGTGATGTATCTTTTGACGTCCGAATCTGTCAATTTGAGTCCCCCTCCGGGACTGAAGTAAACCTAAAGGAAGCGAGATGTTAAGCGCTGAAGCTGCACATGGATCGGTTGGAAATTCAAGTGATCTACCTCATCAATCACTTGATTTGACTCTGGTATCCACTTCAAAAGCTTTGTCCGCAGTTCGAGGATTTGTGATGCTGCGACTTCGTCAGGCTCGCACTCAGAAGTCCAATCCAGAAATGGTCCAATCTCGGAAATGTTGCGCGTTGTTTGCCAGTCGCAGTCCCGGAATATAATGACTGCGTCATCTGTTGGGCCCTGAATCGCTTTCATCGCCTCCATCTCAATCTTGCTGTTCCCAAGCATCTTGAGCGCTTCAGCGTCTTCATCCTGCCATTCTTCCTTCAGAAGTACGGTACTAGCGGTGGCAGCTAACAGATTCAGTAAGATGGCTTTCGCGGCTCTGTTTTTTTTTTTTGTCAGGACGTTTACCCAGTGCATAGCAGCAACTTTTTTTTTTCAACTCACTTCCATTCATCTTTTGCAACTCGAAATGCTTTGGTCTTTATGTCGGCGCCAAAATCCACGATGACTGCCGAAACTGGCAACAATACATATCCTTGTGGGTCTCGGTTTTCATCCAGTTTGTACCACTGCTGGACCAAAGACGCGCTTTGCGTGGAATCCGTTTGAGCAATGGATTCCATGAGGGCCGCATACAAGCGGGCAGTTAGGAACGTCGGTAGGGATGCTGGTGAACCCCTCTTGTTGCTGATGAAGCATAAGAAATGGATCCCAATTGAGCTCTGCGCCGAGAAACATTCAGCAGTTTTTTTCGACAAAAACTCAAAGAACTGAAGCATTCACTCACCGTGAGATAGTTTTCCATTTCTTGCAGTTGAAGGTCAAAATGCGTGTGGTTGTCGGTCAGATTCTTTGGCACTCCCCATTTGAAGTCACGCAAAATGAACTCCATTCCAAACTGGTTTCCTTTACTTTTCACTCGTGGTAATACTCGGTTCAGCACTTCCCATCGTTCAATGGAGTAGTCATCGTCCCCTGATGACGCCCAACAGACCCCCACACTGACAGGGAATCCGTCCGGGAGAATGTATCCTGACCGCAATGAGACACCATGAAAGACTTCGTGCCACGATGCTCGGGTTTCATCTGCTGCCTCGAGATCGTTCGAAGCCATGACTTCCGGTTCAAAGTCGCTTTCATCCACGGTTGTCGTTGCAAACTGGATCTCCTTGTCCCGCTCCGTGCTTTCGTTCAATTTGACCTGCCGGATGGAATCCTGGCCAAAATCAATTCGCGCTTCAACGTTTGAAAAGTAAACTGGGACTTTAATCTTGTCGTGCTCTTTCATGCGGGCTTCGTGCTCTACTTTTCGCAATTTTTGGGCTCGGTTCATTCGAATTTTGAACTTTGGATGCGCTTTAGCTTCGTCTTCGCTGCTGCAGCCATTTGCTGGAGAGTGTGGCTCAAGACTAATGTCAAGCGGGTCCTTGGTGTACAGCGCATGCCGGGCCCGCCACTGTCGGATGTCACCATCCTTCATTGCCTGGATGTACTCTCGCCGAAGCTGCTCAGACTTTGTCATGTGGACTTCTGCAGTCGGATGTTCTTCATGCTCATCATCGCTGCTGCTCGATTTAGACGGACTCGCTGCGCGCACAATCGGATTCCCGAATTCGTCGAGATTTGCTTTGGATTCGATGGCCCATTTCTGTCGAAGAACTTCGCTCCTGTTCCATCGAATTTGGAGACGCGTTTTTAATGGCGGTGGGACGCCTTCTTTTTCCAACACGTGTTGGTATCCTTCTGGGAACCGTGTGATTCGTTGTAAATAGCTCAAGTTGGTTCGGCGCTCTTCGTCCCACACTTGCTGGCGGTAGTGTGGCTGGCGTGCCTCCACTCGCTGCATCAACATCTGCAAGCCATAAAAGGTTGTTAAAGAAGGAAGGAGCCCCTCTCAAGCTTTTCGAAATCTTTGTATACCTGGTTGGATTCATCGATTTGTTCCAGCAGTTCTTTCTTTTTTCGGGCTGAAGGTGTCGGTTTTGCTGCCGTAACTTTCACTTTGTTGTCTGCATCCAAACCAGTGAATCCTTGAACTGCTGACATCTGGCGCACCATTCGCGCCAACAAGATATGGTTTTCCCTCTCGATTTTGGTCAATTTTTCTGAGACACAGGCAATTAAGTTATTGAGCATCAAAAACCAAATTCAAACTCACGATCTTCCATGTGGATTTTTTTCGATTTTTCTTTGAGATGCCCCTGGACTTGCGGCGGCTTGCTGTCGATGTACGTTTTCATTGTCGCTAATTTGTCCTGATGGCGTCTTCTGGCAGCGTCATCCCATCTTTTGGCCAGCAATCTATTTGCGCACGGGTACACACTCGAGTATCGTTTATGCTCTGTTCCAGGTGCTGCTGGAGGCAGTTTAGAGACTGGCGTCGGTTTCGGTTTGGGAAGTTCCGGAGGTTCGACATGGATGACTGGCTTCGAAAGCCGGTCCAAATCTTCGCGAGAAATACGCGTTATTGGGGCTGATGATATTTTGGGTCGATTAAAAGTCCTTGTTTGGGTTGGAGCGGCGGATTGAACACGTCGTTCTTGTGGCTGAATGTGAGGGGTGGGGTTTTTGGCGGTTTTGGGTCTTGCACGTTTTGGTGCGGGACCAGCTGCTGGTGCGGCGTATGAATGCTCTTGGTTGAATGCGTCTATTATTGAGTGTGATTCGTGATTCGTTGATGGCGTATCCTGGGCAAAGAATGGATCGTGGTGATGGTGGGAGTGAGGAGTGGATTCGCTTTGATGAGATAATGTTGAATGATTCCTTGATGTAGCATTTGGCAATCTGGCACTCATTGGCCTTGTTGTGAAGGGATGCGTTTCAGTTTCAGTCATCTTTTGTTTATTTCCGAACCGACAATTTCTTTTTTCAAAAGCAAAGCAACCACAGCAAGAACGAATTTGAAAACAATGGACGCCCCATCTTGATCAGATTTGTGACAAAAACTTGAACCAAATATCCAACGACGCATTTGCTGAAACTTGCGAGATCCACATTCGGCGCAGCTTTATTTTGATTCGAATATTCACAGTTCCTCGGATGTTCACCAGTGACTCGCATCGGTATATTTCACAGCGTATTCCGTTCCAGCGGAGTGATGGTCCGGAATGCGATCTTTTCCATGATCAATACGATGGGAACTGTACCAGTTCGAATGCGCTTCAGACCGTGTCTTGGCTCAACCGAGCAAAGG